>NW_023611125.1:0-181544 GCF_013339725.1 Rhipicephalus microplus
TGTAATCAGTGCATGCTGATATCTATTAGTGCAGTCTAAAAGAATACTGGCACCCCTGCCATGGGCACTCAACACCCTTGTGCAACCTTCTCGCACCCTCCGCAGAGGGTGTTAAAAAGTAAAGGACATCGGAGGCACCCTTCCTTAAGGGTGTTTTTGCACACCCTACATTTTTTTACATGTACACCCTATTCTAAGGGTGCATTGAAAAGCACCCTTTTTAGAAGGTGCTGAATTAACACCCTTAGGGTGTCGTCTATGGGACAAGCTCATTTACACCCTTCAGGGTGTAAAAATTTGTAATGTTATGTTCACTGTATTCATGGCACTGAGGCTCAACGCTCGCTGAACCTTTCTAAAACTATGGAGGTTACACCCAGTGAGTATAACGTAGCAACCCTTTCTTGTCAGATAGTGTTCAATGTACATGCCAATGGCTGCTAATGGGGATCGCAGCATGCACTTCGACTAAAAGCCGAATGCTCTTGTCTATCGTTCCCCCTAAGCAGCCATTGGCATGTACCTTGAGCACTATCTTTTATTGTTCAACAATGCACAGAAGAAATCTCTCACTGGCACCACCTTGGAGGTGAAAATGTTATACTCCTTACACACTACAACGGCTGCGAGGGACTAAAAGGGTGCCGCTATAAGGAGCTTGGCCCCTAAAACAGGCTTCACTATTGCTGGCAAGGCGTTGCGGGAGGTTCCACTCCAGCGATTTTCCTTTAATCCTCCTTTTACGAGACGCGAGGCGCGAGCATGCACAGTGGCGTTGCAAATGCCGTAGCCGAGGTGGGATTTGCCGTAAGTGTGACCATAAAATGCTCCGCACTTAAAAGCAGAAGTGTTCTTAGCCCTTCGCAAGCTCCTTCACCCAGGCGGGTGGCTCCTTACTGCGAAGCAGGGTTTTCGATCCGCAGCACGGCTTCCCTGGTGTCTTTACTATATACATTCGATTTAACCCCTGCGGAGCTATCGCACTCCCAAATGTTGGGTTGTAGGTTCCTTCTCCCCCCCCAATGGTCGCACTTATCATCCGTCCGAACGTCTATGTGAACACGATTCCAAGACCAGGTTAACAGACGAAATGAACACGACAGAGCAATCTGTGATATCCAGAAATCCGCCTGTGTTGTATAGCTAACAAAGCCACCAGTTTCGGTGGCTCATCGCGAGCACGCAGACAGCGTAAATGTGCACGACGCATTATGTTTACGGAACTCGCTATATGTATACGTAATTGAGAATTCTTAGTGCCCTTCCTGTCACTAATTTTAAATGTGGCATTTTATAACAACTTCAAAGCAATGATACTGCGAAAGTTTGGTTACAACCGTAAAATAGAAACATTCCTTACGAAATATGTTTCATTCTCGCACGTCATTGCGACAATTCCCTAAAATTTATTCCTCGCCAACGGCGCACTACATCAGATGAAAGCTGCGAGACACACTTGCGTTAATGAGGCGCAATAGAGTTTGTGAAAGTTAAAAACAATGTGTCCAGCACGGTGTCATATTAGACAGAGGCGACACTAATGGCTCCAAGAGAGCTTTCGTGCACACGATTCTGAGCATTTCTTTTGATAAAACAACATTACCCTAAACATGACGAACCCACTACCTACCTGGAAGGGCAAACTTAAAGAGGGATGTAGCCATGAAAGTATTCTCGGGCTCGTGACAAAACAAAACTATGGGCGAGATATCAGTAAATACAGTTGTTAATTGCCACTATGCACGCTAGTCGCCAACGTACAATGTAATAAGACGTGCATGAGGCGTTGTCTCTGCGCTTTTCATTCTCGTTTCGAAAAAGGCTCCCGTATGTTGCGCACAAAGCACTTCCAGTATCGAAGGTTTGGCGGTCCTCCTCTGTGATCACTGTTTTCAGTGTGTTTCGAAAAAAATGGCAGCATAACCACGCAGTGAATGATGGATAGTGGGGCGAAGCATCCGTCCGTCCATTCGTTCTTGCTTCCGTCCATCCTTGCGTGCACCTGTGTGGCCGCCTGTGCGTCCATCCGCCCGTCCATGCGTGTGTCTGTTTGTGCGTCCACACGTTCATCGGTGCGTCCGTCCCTGCTTTCGTCCATGCATCCGCTCCTGCGTCCGTCCATGTGTCCATCCATGCTTTTGTCATCCATGCCATCCATGCGTCCGTCCATGCATTTGTCTGCGTGCCCGTTCGTCCACCTATTAAACACTCCAAGTACCACCACCTCGCATTTTTTCATCATATATTCCTCATATAGAAGCACCGCGATCCAGCGGACAATCCAAGGACTGAACGAGGAGGCACACACACCTTCTTACGGCTTGCGCTTCGTGTCTACTTCCCACCTTTAACCACCTCGAGTTCATGGTGTATACTAGTTCACTGTATTCATGGCACTGTGGCCCACCGCTCACTAAACCTTCCTAAAACCTAGGAGGTTACACCCAGCGAGTATAACGTAGCAACCCTTTCTTGTCAGATAGTGCTCAATGTACATGCCAATGGCTGCTAACGGAGATTGCAGCGTGCGCGTTAACTAAAAGCCAAATGTTCCTCTCTCGCATTCCACATTAGCAGCCATTAGCATGTACATTAAGCACTATCTTTTATTGTTCAATAACGCACAGCGGAAATCTCTCACCGGCATCACCTTGGAGGTCAAAATGTTATACTTGTTACACACTACTACAACGGCTACAAGGGACGAATGGGGGCCGCTATAAGAAGCTTCGCCCCTAAAAATGTTTAACGATTCCGAGTACTTCTTACTCAACTATGGGAGAGCACTGAGCCGTGCTGGTAAAAGTACCTTGTCGGGAGTACTGTTTCCTCAAGAGCAAATAACATAATCAAGCTCTCTCAACGGACCTAATCACAATACATTAGTGATATTCTGCCCAAAGCATTATACAAGGCCTGCCTAATACACAGAAACCAGTGACGTGCGGTGCTCTAACAATAAATACAACGCAATTCAGCGTTGTATATGTATGTCAACGTGCTCTTCTGAATTGCACATTTAGCAGTGTACTTTTCTAAACTCTGCATATTTCCCAAACGCAGGCAATTCCAAGCCGTGATTCTGCTTCTCAGTGGCTTCCTGATCGTGTTGCTCGGTACTTTCTGCTACTTGCTTTTCATTTTGTTCACAGGTGAGTGAAGCATGCACCTTAGGAATATAAAAATTGGCAGATCCCACGTACAGTGGGAATCGATGACATGCGATGCACGAATGAAGAAGGTTGATATGTCACTTTAAAATCAGCACGACTCTACGAGGCGGAGGTAAATTATGCCATATATGACTTCCATGTGGTGACTATCACGTTTGTACGTGGCATTTACCTTCGTAGTCTGTTCACGTCACATGATACCTAATTTGGTATAAGTGCAGCTAGCGAAACGGCCGCGAGCATACTATGAGCGTAGCATGTAGTCATGTTTTACATGACACACATGTCATGATTATCATGTTTGAACGTGTCATTTGCATTCGTCGTCCATTCACGTCACGTGATACCAAATTTGGTATATGGGTAACTAGCTAAACGGCCGGGAGCACTCTATGAGCGTAGCATGTAGCCATGTTTTACATGACATGCAATTCACGATTATCATGTTCGGACGTGTCATTTACCTTCGTCGTCTATTCACGTCATGCAGTACCTAATTTGGTATATGTGAAGCTAGCGAAACTGCGGTGAGTGCACATAGCGTTGATGCGCGCACACGTTGGGCGCAGCGACGCTACGCAAGCAAACGTCGAGCACTCTATAAATGTGACGCTAGGTGCGACCAGCGTCTGTCGGCGAGGCCCAGCGGCAACCGGCGCGAAACGCAACACGCTGAATTTCGCGCCGCCGACGTTCCCCAGACAGCACCGCGTCTTCTTAGATTCGTGACGGAGGGATGCCGGGTGCGCTCAAACGCGCATGCGTCAAAGCAACGCCGCGCGGCGTGCGCCTGCGAGCATATGCTAGGCAGATCGGCGCCTTCCATGGCATTGCCGACGCGAACGCACGCCGGGTCACATCAAAGTGTATTCGCGCCTTGAGTGTGGCACGTAGTCATGTTTTTACATGATACGCATGTCATGATTATCACGTTGGCAGTGCCATTTACATATGCCATCCGTTTGCGTGACGTAATACCGAATTTAGTACATGTGAAGCTACCGAAACGGCCACGAGCACATCATGAACGTAGCATGTAGTCATGTTGTTACATGACACGCATCTCACCACCATCATGTTTGCACTAGTCACATACCTTGCTCATCTATTCAGGTCCCGTAATACCAAATTCGGTGTATATGAAGCTAGCGAGACGGCCACGAGCGCATTGTGAGTGTGGCATATAGTCATGTTTCATGACTTACATGAGATGCATGTGATGATTTCCACGTTAGCGTTTGTCAATAGTGTTCTGCATGCAGTCATGTCATAAATGCCAATTTTGCTACATGTTATGTGAACGAAACTACCGCAAGGGCAGCAAGACCATGAAATGTAAATCATGATATTCATGACATACATTTCATGATATTCATATTATGACTAATCAGTTATGCTCGTCATACAGTCATGTTATGTCATACCATATTTGGTATTGATACCATTAACGAAACGGCCAGGAGAGCTAAATGTCGTAGGCGGCTAGATAGATAGATAGATAGATAGATAGATAGATAGATAGATAGATAGATAGATAGATAGATAGATAGATAGATAGATAGATAGATAGATAGATAGATAGATAGATAGATAGATAGATAGATACGCTCAAAGTCGCCGAAGTTCACTAAAAAATGCTTCGCATTAAAAAAGAACTGCTAAACTCAATACAAAACGTGTTGTTTGGCAATTAGGTTACGATCCTTGATTATTATTGTCATGTGATCACTTGGTAAAGGAAACGCTGGTGCCAAGTTTGTGATAAAATATGATAGTGCTGCATGTGGCCTGCCATTTGCAATTAGTTCTCAAAGCCAAATAGAACCAATCCCGAGCTCATTTTACAAATGATGTCGTACACCGTTACACAGACGTTCATTGGCTCACTTTTGCATCGTGAGCTGCATAGTTAGTGTGGTCGTCGTGGGATGCCGCCACATGCCCACTTGAAATCGCATTGCAAGTGAGCCACACGTTCACTATAGAGTAAAGGAGGAAAACAGGCTCAGAGTCGTGGCGTGCGCATGACGTAGCTTTTTTTTTTCGTGTGATTCCTTCACGCTTATCGTGCAGCGCGCTTGTTGGAACGAGAGAGCGGAAAAAGGCAATTACCACGTGCTAGAGATCTGCGTTGCAACTTCGGCCATACTTAGCGTGTTCTGAAACTTCGAGCGCTGGTGGACTGATTATGCAATCACCTTCTTTGATAAAGCTATTCGATGCATACTTGACAAAGAGTTGCAGGGCTTTTTCATCATCATCCTTATCTCCTATTTTCATTGTCGTTGTTCGGCCCTTCACAGAATTAAGTGCATACAAACGGCAAGTAGGGGAAACGATAACAGGCTCGTTTCTAAATGTTGCTTTAACATATTTGTTTATGAAGCGCATAAAGGGAACAGAAGCGATGAATAAACCGATAAGGTCAGTTTCAGATTAAGGGTCCACGTCACGGTATGGTCTCGTACGGAAAGCGATGGACCTCTGGAAAATATTACGCTGTGAGCAAAGACAGCGCGCGCACGCGCACATATTAAATGGCTCATTCAATGTCACATATTATAACTTTTGAATACTCGACAAGCTTCGCTTCATTAAGCAACAAGCTTCGCCCCACTCTCTTTACGTTTCAGTCGATCACTGTGCTACTTAAACTGTGAAGCTCACATAAAAAAAAAATGACCACTGGAAAGCGCATTAAACACCTCTGCTGGGAACATAGTATTTATGGCACGCAGTGCGTTAGATTAGTAATACGCTTCACGGAAAGGCCTATAGTGTTCGGGCGGTATCACTAAATATATTTCATCTTCTGCATTATAGGATAGTGTCAGAGTGCTTACGATACCATACGGACATGAATTGTTCTGGCATCGTACAGACAGAATCACATTTGTCTAGAGTGGTGGAACGCGTGACTGCGAATGCTGCTGCGATTCTTAGCTGCGGCCTCGTGTTAACAAGCTTCCCTTCATGCTTGAATTAAGAAAAAAGGGACTTACCAAGCAGTACGACTATTGGGTATCACTACGCTCTCAGTTTTTGCATAGTTTGGCAGAATTCGGAACGGTGGCCCAAGCTGCCGGGTCGAGCAAGTGGGATTCCGTCTCCACAAGTGAGTTATGTGGCATAAAGTAATCGCAGTTCACTTGTTGTTAGTAGACGCGATTAGCGAAATGCTTAGCCGCTCAATGTACAGTACTCACGGATGCGAAAGCGACACCAAGTTTTTTTTAGTAAAATGACTGGTGTCCGTGATTGATCGAGAAAACCACGTCATGCCGCAACCAATCTGGTCTGATAGTGATTGCTCAAATCTACATGTTCCATTTGAAATTAAACCGATGTGGCCTTAGTAAAAAATCGTAAAAAAGAAACTCTATGCACTACTTACGAATGAATTGTGCTGTGTCGATGCGTGAGTACTCTACGTCTAATTTCATTGTGGCAGAACAACCAGCAACTTCCGGAGGCTCGCGTAGCTACTCCATTAGCTCTGATGCATTCTTGTACTACTTTGTGAGCATCGGTTGCAAAAGCTTAGAAACTGTGCTTAAAGTGACACTAATGCCAATAACAATTTATGTGGGAGAGAAAGTTCAGCGTATTACAACGTTTAAAACGGCCATATTATGAACAGCAGTGCCTTACCGAGAAATTAAGCTAATTGTACCACACGATGGGCGCGATTTGTGAGCTATTTCGAAATTATTTCCGATGACGTGAGAGCAACCGACTACAAATAACCACTAGTGATCAAACTAGGTGCAATAAAAAAGAAGCTTCCGTGCATCAAGAGGCGTAATAAAAGGGTGTTTATGCGTTTATACTCAATTCATAGCAAAAAACAACTACTGGGAGTTACTATTGGGAATGGCATGAGTTGTTCATAAGCTATATCCTTGCCACATTAAAGCGGACAGGGTGGTGCCACCTGGCGGGGTCTAGTTCAACAAAGCACGCTTACCATCTCGGAGGCCATGTCAGAAAATTGTTCAATGGCCGTTGCTTCTGCTATGGCTCCCGATACTTAGGCTGTGGTGCTACTGGGGTCGGCAGCCGCGCAGTAAAGCTGGACAGCGTGGTGCACAGCGACAGTCATGTGAAACGGACCAATTTAAG
Organism: Rhipicephalus microplus; assembly: GCF_013339725.1. Taxonomy (NCBI): domain Eukaryota; kingdom Metazoa; phylum Arthropoda; class Arachnida; order Ixodida; family Ixodidae; genus Rhipicephalus; species Rhipicephalus microplus. Next base: position 7,296 of record NW_023611125.1, read on the forward strand.
GCGGTTGATTTGAAGTGCGCTGACATGATACGGACGGCTAAAACGAGATTTCATTTCAAACTGAGCATGTAATTCGCCCAAACTAGTACCACGACGTTTCTGGTCCACTATTTAGAATTCAGCATTGGCTTGGTATTTGCCTTTAGTGTGCTTCCAATCAGAAGGGTATTGTCTCATCAATTTCAGTTAAATACGTCGTGTGGTAGTGTTTCAGCTACAGCTGCTGTTGTGGTCAAAACAGCTGCGGTAATATCACCGCCTTCTCTGTTATTGCACTCTCACGCATAGCTAAACGCAATCTACTATCCTGTGTCTTCTGTTCTTTCGATACAGCGGCACCAGAACCAACATCACGTGGGTCCACGATAAGCACAATGGAGATAACTACCGACGATATTAGCGAGAGTACCACTGCTGTAGTTCCACCGACAGTTTCCATCGCCTCCTCCTGCTCCCATACCTACGCCAGTGACAACCCCTCCACCGGTGACTCATTCTCCGACGCCCACACCTCCCCCCCGCACACCTCCTCCTACGACAATGCCACCACCTGTTCCACCTCCTCCACCTACCCTGTCTCCTCGGCCCACATTGCCTCCTCCTACCACGCCAACTACACTTCCTCTGCCACCCATTTCTTCTCCACCTACTCCGACTACCCGAACCACACTGCCTCCTGCTACCACACCACCTCCACCTCCTCCGACTACGCGGTGGACCCTGCCTCCTGCTACCACTCCACCTCCTCCTCCACCACCTCCTCCGACTACCCGGCCCACACTGCCTCCTACTACCGCACCCTCCTCCGCCTTCTCCGACTACCCGGCCCACGCTGCCTCCTGCTACCACACCACCTCCACCACCTCCTCCGACTACCCGGCCGACACTGCCACCTGCTACCACACCGCCTCCTCCTCCTCCGCCTGCTCCGACTACCCGGCCCACACTGCCTCCTGCTACCACACCACCTCCACCACCTCCTCGACTACCCCGCCGACAGTGCTACCTGCTACCACACCACCACCTCCTCCTCCACCTACTCCAACTACCCGGCCCACACTGCCTCCTGCTACTACACCACCTACACCTCCACCGCCTCCTCCGACTACCCGGCCGACACTGCCACCTGCTACCAAGCCACCACCTCCTCCTCCGCCTACTCCGACTACCCGGACCACACTTCCTCCTGCTACCACACCACCTACACCTCCTCCACCACCGCCACCAATTCCCTCACCGTTGCCTACGCAACCTGCGACCACATTGCCTCCGGTTCCACCTACACCTACGCCGCCTCCTACTGTGTCAACTCCGAAGATTAGAACAGCTAGGCCTCCTTCTAACAATACTGGTGAGTGCACTGCTGTGGCTTACCCTAGCTCTTCTGAGAAATGAGAATGAATGCCTCAGAAGTATGTACAAGTATGACTTCAGACACCTCCAGCACCGCAAAATATACTTGAGTGATATAAAAAAATTGGTGACGGATAGTTTATGAGCGCCTCAATAGCTTTCTTTGCTTTCGGCACTACATGTACTAAAAAGTGCTCATTGGTGCTAATGTCTTGCAGACCAAGGTTGTCAAAGGGGGAAAAAAGCAGCAGTTCAGGCAATGTGCAATAAAAGCAGGGAGACACCGCGCATTTAACGCGCATTGTGTATACAAAACCACCTTCTTAACGAAATATCGAGGAGGAGGACTAAGTTTTATGGAGCCGGCACGGTGGGGCCGGCCGGAAAATTGGGGAAATAGGAAGCCGAGGTTTCGCATGCAAGGAGAAGCGATTCAGCGGGTTGGCAATAGTGCACAAAATTGGTATATAAGTCATATTTCTTTAATGTTAAAAGCAGTTCTCTGCATTCAAGATAGGGGCTTCACAGTGTGAATAGGAAGTGGCAAGGGGAGCCGGGGGGAGGTCTGATATCGTGCTGAGGAACGCACCGTGGTGTCTCAGGGGCCGCATGCGGCCCACGGACCAGCGGTTGCTGACCCCTTCTCTGCACCATACACGACCAGCGAGAATCGAACTCGATTCGTGATATACAGCGTCGAAGTTTTCAAACAGCTACAATGGTTGTCTCAAACGGTTGCTGTTCTAGATCCACGGTAATATACTGCATCGATACTCTTGCAGAAAAATTTCTGAAGAAAATGTCTGCAGGAAATTTCACTGTAAATTAGCTGGAGACCGGCTGATACGCGCTTACGATCGTTACACGACACGGACACCGATACCGTGTGATACAGATCACTAGCCTCTGCGTTGCTGTGAAGTTGCATTGATTTCATTTTTAGGTGGCCAAAATTCAGGAACCAGGGATTACGCTGGAGAAGTGTAGAGTCAGCGAAATATACTACATTAAAAATAAGGAATCTCATCCTTTCCATTACAAGTAAGATATTTGAGTGGCATGGATGATGATTCGATCTATTAACGTATTGTTTCGTCCGCAGGCGTTTATACAGGGCGGATAAAAAAATGTGTCCAATATTTTTTTAAATTACGGAAGAGGTATCTGCGTGCTACTTGTGGCGTTGCCTTTCTGTGACAGAAGGCATCTTCAGATGAGCACCAACATTACTACTGCAATAACTAAAGAAACTAACACAATTAACTTTTTAACGAATGGTAATACTTGGTTAGGTCAAATGAGCGAAGTCAAGCCCTTCCTACGAATAGTCCATAGCGACTTTGAAATATTGAAAAAGCGGCTACTGGGAATCACCGCGCAGCGATGCAATCTGGCCAATTTACTGGCGAAACTGAAACCGACGCACCAAAGAGCGCATCTGTAATCCACTTCGACAACACCCTCAATGACGGCACTCTTTCCTTCGCATTGGGGGAGAAGAATAAGCGAGCGTCGCTAAGCGGCCTCGAAGCAGAGTGTCTAAATTGACGGTTGATAACGGCGAGAGAAACAGTGTTGTCGCTGAGGGCGTTCTCGAAGTGAACGGTATGTGCGCTGTTTGGTGCGTCGGTTTCCATTTCTTCAGGTAAATTAGGCTCATTGCATCACTCTGCGGTGATTACCAGTGGCCACTATTCTAAAATGTCGAAAGTGGCTATGGACCATTCGTAGCAAAAGCTTGAAGTCACCCATTTGACTCGACCGGCTATATCACCGCTGGTTAAAAATGTCAGAGAGCCAAGCCGCACCAGCTCGTGGCGTTGTTTGAAACGTCGCGGGGAAGCGTTTTCAAACTCTAGACTGCAACAAGCGTGTATTGGGGGCCGTTCAAAATAAAGTACAAAAGCTGTTTTACTTCCAACGTCAACGGTCTACGCAACGCTATAGATAGCTTGGCGTAATGATCTAATTCTATAACGTACTAATTCAAAAACATGGCGGCCTAGATGAGGTAAAGGCAGCAGAATCCTATCGCTCTTGACCTGCTTCTTTCTTTTCTGTAATTTTTCAAGGACCCTTAAAGCGCCCCAGCGGTGCAAATTTAGTTGAGGTGAGGGAGTTCTGCTCGAGTTTACAACGAACACGCAGCCGTGAAGATTTTTCGAAATGGTGTCGTAATAGCGGAGTTACGCGTGTTTGATGATCGAAACGAGAAGATCGCTTCTTTCCATATTTCCTGCGCTACCCTCTTCCAAAACCGCTTGGCCCCTTTTCCATGAGACAGCTGAGTGCCCCTCCTCATCTCACGTGGCATACATCATCCCCTGACGTGCTGTTCGAGACAGCGTCTACTTCCGGTTGCCGCGATCCGCCACTTCGACGGCCTAGCTCGCCTTCAACTGTGTTGTATGTGTCATTTGGGTGCACTGATTGTTGACTAACCGCTGTTGCTGTCGTGCCAGCACTTGCCCCTACGAATCGTTCCGTTATGGACCATTTGTTGCGTTACGGGCCGCAGGATGTCGAATCGCAAGCGGCAACACGACCAAAAACGACAAGATGCGTGTGAACAGCTGTTTGCAGAAGGGACCGGAAGTCGTCGGTTGTCGTTCGGCCAATCGCAAGCATCCAAAGTGGTAACATCATCGAGTTTCCCTGGTGACGTCACACATGTCAGTGGCGGGAATGACGGAGACCGGGAAGGAGAAGCTATCGTTTTTTTTTTCGAAATTGTAGTGCGCCCACTACCTGTAGCTCTGCGGCGTGTGGCATCATCGCATTCTGCACGCGGTGCACTTCCTTACTTGAAATGTTTGGGAAAATACCGGAGGGAGTTGAGGGGCCCCTTAAATATATTGGACACATTTCTTGAAACACCCTGTATAAGCGCATGCTTGGCTTCATCCGTCAGAAGTACTCCTTAAACGATGCTGTACGTCCGTGCATCATCTCGTTTAGACCTTTTTTGAGTAAGCCTTCCGTTCAATGTTATCCTGTTCTCTACAAAAATTTCTTTTCCAATCATTTTATTAAGTACGCACAGCTCCATAGAGTATTGAGCTGGTTAGTTACCCTTAACGTCGTAGTTGATGGTAACAGATTGTACCTACTCGTATAGTAACGCAGATAATAGGGCTTGCTCTCAAAGTTATAGTCGTTTACCGACATTCATTACTACTGAAACGGGTTGTTGAACAAGCCAGGAGTTGACTCGGCGAATGAGAGCTTTATTTAGCGCAAGGGCTAACTGAATGCAAGCCTGTGATCACAGCACGTCTTCTTCTTTCCTCTACTCGAGCTCCATGTCCACTGCCCTTGTTACAATCACCCCCGGGTGATGAGGGAGCCATCCTGGCGACCTAAGGACAGGTGTACACAGAAGGGTCATAGAACGGCTTGAGCCGAGAGATGTGTATGATTTCTTGTCCCCAACGGCGCTTGTCCAGAGATGCATCCAGCGGCTCGACAAGGTAGTTGACAGGGGATGTTTGGCGTATAACTCGATAGGGACCATGGTACCTGGACGAAAGCTTGTGGTAGAGTCCTGGAGGAGTAGAAGGAATCCATAGCCACACTAGTGAGTTTGGAGCAAAGTTGATAGGCGTGGTAGACGCGTCGTGGCGATGTTTTTGACGTGTCTAGTCGTGTGACGTGAATGCACGAGCAAGCTTCTGACATTCTTCAGCGTGTGTTGATGCTCGAGAAACGGTTGTCAAATTTGACGAGTCTGGTCGATAAGGAAGAATGATATCATTTGTTGATGATGGCTCGCGTCCATAAAGGAGGAAGAAAGACGAAAATCCAGTGGTGGTCTGCGTTGCAGTGTTGTAGGCATATGTCACAAAAGGCAATATGCTATCCCAATTTGACTGGTCGAATGAAGCGTACATGGCCAGCATATCTCCAAGTGTACGAATTGAACGCTCTGCATCCCATTAGTTAGCGGGTGATAGGCTGTGGTAGTGCGGTGTATGATGCGACACTCGCTCAACTACGCTGTAATGGCATCGGAGAGAAAAACGCGGCTGCGGTCGCTAATAACTCACGACGTGCTCCATGCCTTAAAACCAGACAGGCACAGGTGCAAGATCTAGAGTAGTGACCTGAGACGGCCCCGGATCAGTCATTGCAGAAGGTCGTTGGAGTGTACGGCTGCGAAGTTCCAGGGTGAGGACTAGATGTACCCAGCACCTCCACCACTTGAAACGGGTTGTTGAACAAGCAGGAGTTGACTCGGCGAACGAGAGCTTTATTTAGCGCAAGGGCTAACTGAATGCAAGCCTGCGATCACAGCACGTCTTCTTCTTCTTTCTCTACTCGAGCTCCATGTCCACTGCCCTCGTTACACTACGTTTATTGAAATGTATTCGTTACTACTTGACGCCATAACAATGCGCGAATAGGCATCGGTTTATGATGATTTTATACAATGCAAAAAAGCAGGGCTACGAGAATAACTACACACACACGAAATCGATGAGTTATTCAGTCCCTAGCTACACATATATGTTGAAATATTCAATACTTTAGATAAAGCTTTTCTTTTTCTCACTTCGTTTGATAAGGCTGTGCATTAGTAGACAGATATGAAGTTGAATGTGTCAGTGATCGCTGGAACTACCTTGGAGTTGTGTTGAAGCTTCAGTAGCGTATAGCCTTTATCAAAGTAGCGAGCAGCTTTTATCGCCTAGAAGAGTGAACCATTGCGCCTCTACTCGACACGATTGCATAATACTATTTAGCCTATTTTCATGGCCGACGCTACTTAGGACCTGACTTTGTCGTACACTTTCACTGTCCGCTGTCATGGTATGAAGAAAACTGTTGCTATTGCCGAAACATGTGAATATGTGGTTATCACGGCGATACATTCTCAGGCAAAAGTCATATCTCACCTTTAAAACGCTCTTGAAATATGCTAAATATGAAATCGCATAAAGGCACCATATACCAGATATTAACAAATCTGGCCATCACAAACTTGAAGGATGTTCATAGTCATATGTGAAAGATGTCGTGCCTGACATTTTTTCTTGAATCAGAAACTCTGAGGAAACGTTTTCGTAAGCGCTTTTGTCGGAGGTTTAAGAAGTCCGTGACATTTTCACCCTCAAAGGTGAAACATGCGTGTATGTTGCAATTACGATTATGGCGCAAAGTACAAGCACAGAACCTTTATGCTAGTCAGTGACTTCATCGTAGACATTATGAGCCGCGACTGGCTTCGCAGTATATGGAGTATCGCTGCACTCTGCAATGCTCTTCATATGATTGGAAACAAGAAACAGCCATCCGAGAAACATACATAGACCTTGTTTTTGCCATCTTTTGGTTAGGTGAAATCGAAGAACAGTTGGCTCAACTTTTCGAAGACCACAAAGCAGTAATAATAAACTGAAATTGGTATGCAGATCTCAAGGCCATATAGGCATCGTTACTAGAAGAATAAGAAAGATGAGTATTAAGATGAATCAGGCAAATACATATATATATATATATATATATATATATATATATATATATATATATATATATATATATATATATATATATATATATATATGTATATATATATTGCCGTGACATGCTGCCTGCATTCAAACAACGCGCCCATCACCGCGCGCACAGGGACATACATGCGCGCCGTCTAGTGTTGCCCAGAGGCGATGATGATAGCACGAGCACCCAGCTGGCCCCGGCTGATGTGCGCCTCGCGCTTGGGACTCCTCTTGAAGAAGTAAAAGAAGGAGATCTTTGGTGTTCTGCTGTAACGTGCTACGACCATAGTCTCTCTGGGTGGGCTCGATGACTGTGCAGGAGCGCAGTTCACTAATGCGTTTGCCTTTGCCATGCAGACCTACGCCCTCATCGCCGCAGTTGTGGGTACAGGTTCGCCCTTTAATAAATACGTTTTATTACACCCCGAGTCCTTCAACATCGTTACATTTCTGGTGGACGTGCTGGGTAATGAATCATAGCCCTACGAACGCAAGACAGTGTAGCCCCGACCACCAGCGAGTTGATCCTGGGGAGCTGACACCTGTGCATCAGAGGACCAGTCACCGTCTTCGAGGTGATTCACCAGAACTCAGTCCACTCCACTTCACGCCAAGGGGAACTCAGTCAATGGACGCCACCACCATGACAAGTCATGTAACACCGGCCCAAGTGGTGCCGCCTCACCAGCCTCACCAGCCACCAGTATTTCATGGTGACTCGTATGAAGACGTAGAAGATTGGCTGAACCTCTTTGAGGAGAGTGGCAAGTTTGAACGGTTGGGACGAGAGAGAGAAGCTCCGCCACGTATACTTTGCTTTGGAGGACTTCACAAAGACGTGGTATGAGAACCATGAAACCTCCTTTACGACCTGGATGAATTTCGTCGACAAGCTCTGGTGACTTATGCCAGCGCGGATCGCAAAGAAAAGTCGCAGGCTGCGCTCGAATCTAGAAACCAACTCCCCAACAATAGGTGTCGCAATGTATATCGAGGACATGATCCGCCTGTTCAAGCGCGCAGATTCCCATATGACTGAAGATAAGAAGCTACGCCACCTCATGCGTGCGGTGAAGCAAGAGCTATTCGCTGTTCTCGTCTGCAACCGACCACGAACAGTTGCAGAGTTTCATACGGAAGCGACAGCCATCGATAAAACGCTAGGACAGCGGGCTCGACAGTACAATCGAGACATAAACTACACACCTGCCAATGTCTTCTCTGGAGGCCAGCGAAGTGACATGGACGCCCTGCGAGAACTCATCAGGTCGGTGATCAAGGAAGAGCTCAGCAAGTTGCAAGCACCTCACAGTACAGGCAACACTGTCTGTCGTCGACGTAGTACTAGATGAACTGAGGCAGATAACACGTGAGCCCGAGCGTGCGCCATAGCCGATCCAACGCATCCCAACGTACTCTGAAATACTCAGACAACCCTCGGCGCACACCAATGCAGCAGTTGCGATGGCCTCTCCTTGCCCACTGACGGTACGCAGCGCACCTCGTCTACTGGAACCGACGGCTACCTACCAGCCACGAGCCCGTGGTGTAGGTCGCTACGTGGATCAAAGGCTCCGGGAAAGTGACATCTGGTGTGACCATGAGCGCAGGCCTTTGTGTTTCCATTGCGGGATAGCAGGTCACCTGTATAGGTTCTGCCCTTACCGACAGGCAGGATTAAGGGGCTTCCCGTTGTACGCACCATGCCCTCGAAACGGTGAACGGCCAACGTAGATCGAAGAGCACTTGTCCACGCGCCAGAGTCCACTCACTCCACGACAACAACAGCCAAGATCGCCGTCGCCCAGGCGTTACCGATCACACAGCCCACGTGCTTCTTCCGCACGGTCTGGGCACCGTTCTATAAGCCCACACACGGAAAACTGAAGCAAGCGACCTGTGGAGGTGAGGCCGCTGATAACAACAGTTGCGCAGATCCTCCATTACGGTTTCAAGGTTACGATGCTATCTTTACAGAGGATAAGCGCAGCAGTGCGAAGATTACTTCAGATTTGCGGTTGAAAATAGACGGATAGCGAGCTAAATGCTTTAGTTGACACTGGCGCTGATTATTTGGTAATGAGTCACAAATTGGCAAAGAAACTGAAAAAGGTTGTGACGAAATGGAGTGGGACACAGATATGCACGGCAGGTGGCCACACTATTACACCGCTTGGCAGATGCACCTCAAGGCTCAAAATAAGAGGCTTTACTTACGTTGCTGACTTCATCGTACTGCCGGACTGTTCAAGGGAGCTTATATTAGGAATGGATTTTCTGCAAGCCGATTGAGCCATAACTATTTGCGCAGATCCAGTGTAACTTTTTCGACCGAACAAGCTATGTCGGTGGAGGCAATTGGAAAAGCACCGTCTTACTGCTCTGTGCGTTGTTGATGATGACGTCACAGTGCCACCACGCTGTAGTGTAATGGTGCTTGTTGAAAATAAGGCATTTTGTGACCACGAAGAAATAGCGGATGGAAACGTAGAGCTCTTTTTAATCAAAGGAATTTGCGTGGCGAGGGGTGTTGTTCACTTAAGAAATGGCCTGCTCAGTTGTCCTCCTTACGAATTTTGGGAATGAGTGTCAGCACATCGCGCAAGGTATGGCTATCGCCTATTTCCACGAGTTCTGCATGACGACTGAACTGTGCAGTTTAGCGACAACGCCAACCACTCCACAAGAGACCTGCAACGTCGACGCATCAGTTAACGTCAACCATAGGCTCCCAGAATATAAAAAAAAACGATTGTTCGCCCTTATAAAAGAATTTTCGGACTGCTTTTCAACGTCCTCTAAGGTGCGACGCATGACTATTACAAAACATAGGATTATAACAGAAGAAGCCACGAGACCGATTTACCAACACCCATATCGAGTATCGCAAGAGGAAAGAGACGTCATTCAAGAAGCAAGTGGAGGAGATGCTTTCAGATGACGTGATTCAGCCGTCCAGCAGTCCATGGGCGTCTCCCGTAGTACTTGTTAAAACGAAAGATAACAGCCTTCGATTCTGCGTCGACTATCGAAAACTGAACAGCGTAGTGAAACGGGATGTATACCCTCTGCCGCGTATCAATGATTCCCTCGATTGACTACGGAGTGCGAAATACTTCTTCTCCCTTGATCTCATGAGCGGATATTGGCAAATTGAGGTGGATGAGCGCGACCGTGAAAAGACGGCATTCATAACCCCGACGGCCTCTATACGAATTTAAAGCGCTTCCATTCGGCCTGTGCACAGCGCCAGCGACGTTTCAGAGAATGATGGACGCTGTCCTCGCAGGATTGAAATGGCAGTCCTGCATGGTGTACTTGGATGACGTTGTCGTATTTTCCGCTACATTCTACCAACATATAGAGCGACTCCGCACAGTATTAGGAGCCATTCCTTCAGCAGACTTCACCATCAAGCCAGAAAAATGCCACTTCGCTTTTGAGGAGCTTCGATTCCTCGGACACGTCGTCAGCTCCGACGGCGTTCGGCCAGATCCCGAAAATACAGCTGCCATCGCGAAGTTCCCGACACCCAAAGACAAGAAGTCAGTACGTCGCTTCTTGGGTTTATGCGCGTACTATTGGCGATTTGTGGAACATTTTTCGAACATTGTTGAACCACTTACTAATCTAACAAAAGACGAGGTGCCCTTTATGTGGGAGTGTGAACAATAGGAAGCATTTGATGAGTTAAGAACACGCCTGCAAGCCTCCCCAATCCTCGCCCATTTCGATGAAACTGCCAGAAACTGAAGTTCACACTGACTGCGAGTAACGTCGGCCTCGGGGCCATTCTAGTCTAGCGGCAAAACGGCGAAGAAAAAGTGCTAGCGTATGCCAGCCGCAAGCTTTCGAAAGTTGAGACAAATTACTCTGCAACCAAAAAAGAGTGTCGCGCGGTCATCTGGGCTATAAGTAAATTTCAGCCGTACCTCTACGGTAGACCATTCCGAGAAGTCAGTGACCACCATTGCCTGTGTTGGCTAGCGAATCTTAAGGATCCCTCTGGCCGACTATCAAGATGGAGCCTTAGGCTACAAGAGTACGAGGTTAATGTGGTATACAAATCTGGGAAAAAGCACAGCGATGCCGACTGCCTGTCGAAATTTGGGCTTGTTGGTGCATTGTGACGACAGAAAATAGCGCAAAGAAACGGGGACACAAGACGAGGACACACGCACAGGCGCTCGTCTCCACTGGTGCGCATGACAGGCGCACAGGCGCCTGTCATGCGCACCAGTGGAGACGAGTGAGCTGGAGGAAGAAGACTTCCCGTTTCTAGGCGTCGTCCAGGCATCAGAAATCGCTCAACAACAACAAAATGACCCTGATTTGCTGCCGCTTATAAAGCGTCTCCAAGGCCTCAACGTTAAAGTCCCGCGCACTTTATCCAGAGGGCTCCCTTCATTCTGTCTTCGAGAAGGGGTCCTTTACAAGAGGAGCTTCAAGCCTCATGGTGACAAGTTTATACTCAATGTACCTGCACCTTTACGAAACGAGATTCTGCACGCATGTCATGATGAGCCAACATCTGGAAACATGGGTGTCAGCGTACATTCGCCAGAATTCACCTAAAATACTACTGGCCAAAACTGTTATCAGTTCAGCGCTATGTGAAAACTGGCCGTGAGTGTCAAAGACGCAGAACTCCATCCGTGAAACCTGCAGGCCTCCTCCAGCCTATAGAACCACCGCATGCCCCATTCGAACAAGTCGTTATGGATCTCCTAGGCCCGTTTCTGACATCGACTGCACGCAAAAAAATGGATAGTCGTAGCCACTGACTATCTATCTCACTCGTTACGCTGAGACTGACTTGCTGTAGCAGTGCAGCAGCTCTTGAAGTTGCCAAGTTCTGATCAACAACATAGTCCTCAGACATGGTGCACCCAGCGTCGTAATTACAGATCGTGGCCCAGCTTTTAATGCAGACCTAATGAAATGTCTGATGCGAATGACCCATACAGAACAGAGGAGAACTACAGCATACCATCCTCAAACAAATGGCCAAACGGAGCGCCTGAACAGAACACTGACTGATATGCTTTCAATGTATGTCGACGTGGAACATAAACTGTGGGATGAAAATATTGCCCTACGTCACGTTCGCATATAATTCAGCCTTTCAAGAAACAACGCGAGTGACACCATTTGAACTTGTATTCGGCCGAACAGTCACCACTCCACTGGATGTCATGTTACCGCTGAATGATGAAAGCAGCAATCCACCTGGCCTAGACGACTTCCTGCAAAGAGCCGAGGAAGCACGACAGATGGCGAGATACAGAATACGCCGCCAACAGCGTGTCGACTCCTGTCGGTACAATCAGCGTCGTACTTCGGCGAAGCGCATTTTCAACCAGGTGACAAAGTATGCATATGGACCCCAGTGCGTCGCCGTGAACTATCTGAAAAACTTTTTAGCTGCTACTTCAGGCCTTACGAAGTACTCTATCGTGTAAGCGATGAAACTTACCAGGTCAGATCCGCTATACACGGGAGCTCAAAACGCCGCAACCCTACAGAGGTTGTACATGTAGTCCGGAGGAAGCCTTACTATGAAAGATCACCGGAAGACCAGTGACGCCTACCACGAATCTACTCATTGCCTGACGCATCAGGACGATGCGTATGAGGAGGGGGATTATGCCGCGACATATTGCCTGCATTCAGACAACGCGCCCATCACCGCGCGCACAGGGACATACATGCGCGCCGTCTAGTGTTGCGCAGAGACGATGATGATAGCACGAGAACCCAGCTGGCCCCGGCTGATGTGCGCCACGCGCTTGGGACTCCTCTTGAAGAACTAGAATAAGGAGACATAATTGGTGCTTTGCTGTAACGTGCTACGACCATAGTCCCTTTGAGTTGTGGGCACAGGTTCGCCCTTTAATAAATACGTTTATTACACCCAGAGTCCTTCAACATCGTTACTACACACACACACATATAATATATATATATATACATATATATATATATATATATATATATATATATAGAGAGAGAGAGAGAGATACTTTGTGTCACTCAGTTGTTTATATTCGCAGTGGCAACACGCGGGTGGCGTACGGTGACGCACTGGTACGATACCGAGTGCTTCGCCGCTAGTCGCGTTAGTGAAGCTACGTGGTTTTTATCATGCCATCTAAGTGAAGCATACCTGTTTTGCATGTGTCCATCAGCTCACGCAATGGGCAAGACTCCGCTGTTTTGCACGTTTGGCGTCCACAAGCTGGACTACAAGTCAATCAACTTCAACCCTTGCGACTACGCCTTTATCCCCTTCTACGTGCGTGGTGGGGACACGTTCACTGACGACAGCAACGCGATCACCACGGAGTTGATCAACGCGGCGAGCACCTCGACAAGGACGTCTTTTGCTATCAGCGTTCCCAACGAGCAAGTCTTTTGCCTTTTTTTTCATTTTCAATAGCTGTTTATATACTGTAGGATGTGTTGTGTATACAGCTATAAAAATAGCGAAGACCAATTGGAAGATCAGGAACCTCTTACGGCAGTAGAAAAGGATCTAATACCTGTGTCACACGGGTGCACAAAAAGTCTTTTAAGTAAGCGGTCTTTTACGAAGTTGAAAGACTTTTAACAAAGAGGTGTTGCGGCGCAGACACACGGCAGCAATGATCTCCTTTTAGGGTTTTCGTTCAAAGACGCTAGCGAAAGCGTGGCGCTAGCAATTAAAAGAGAAGCAATGAAAATTAAACGATGTATCACGACGTACAAATTGAAGACTTGTTGCACCGCTCGTTTCTTCAAATAAATTTAAGAATAAGAGATGAAGAAACACCAATGTGAAAGTTTGTTGCACTAGTTAAGGAAGCATTCCCATAACTAGCGATGTGCACAAGTTCGTCTGGCACCACTGGGCTTTCATTTACCGTATTTGTTTTTCGCTGCTCTCGACTGCTATCGACACGTTATGGGCGACCGTACGGAAAAAAAAATCGAGGGATCGCAAGCCTCACGGCCTGCCTTCTTGCTCTGGAAAGCGAGGCAGACGCTGCAAAAGCCGCCAAGGAGAGGATCAAGCAGCAACTGCTGTTCAGCAATTCCTTGCTGTGCGCACTGGAGCTGTCGAAGAAGGCCTGCGATCGATCGACGAGAGCCTTCAGACGAAACGAGAGGTGGTTCGAGGGAACTGTACTTCCCAGAGTCTGATTAGGCTCCACGTGTCTGCTTCCGACCATTGCAGACGCTGCCTTTTCCGTGGGGCGCCGGCTGCTTGATCTGTGGAGTTGGCCACAGACGCTCGGACTCGGACCACTTGAATGACGGGCAATGGCATGGAAAAGTGAATTGCACACTTGCAGGACGCAACAACGCCTTAGTATACGTGGCAGGCACATCGTGAAAAATGGTCGCCTTCGGCATGAGTTCGAACATGTACGACTTTTGGTGAACATGATCTTCAACACGACTGACACGCTTTCCTCGTTTGTGCAAAATGGCGTGGCGCGAGACCGAGCGTCACCACGTGATATTGCCGACGCGTTGTAGCTGCTTATGAGAGTAGAAAAGGAAATAATCATTAAAAGAGTTGATTACACTTTCTGCAGGATATGAAATTTGTTTTTACAAAGAGTTTTAGGGACAGAAAACTAAGCATTCGCTCTTGTTTTCCCACCACTCGAAAATTGCTGGCGCCCACTGATTTCGAGGCTACTCATTCGGAGCCGTAAAACAGATCGACGAACTCCGTTTACGAAAAAGACCGCTTCTGAAAAGGAGTTCACTCTGTGCCGTGTGTCTGCTGTCAGGAACTCCTTTTCGGAAAAAAGACCGCTTACTTAAAAGACTTTTAAGTGCCCGTGTGACATGGGTATTAGAGAAGCTATAGACTGACTTTAGGGTGACAACACGTACCACAGAACCATCATACTGGGTTGGAGCACTCGAATGGGCGCTGTATCGAAACCCTGCATTTAGTGTCCGAGTTCATCGTTTCCATTGAAGCCTAATTCTATTGGCGTGCTTGCAACTGAAGTGTGGCGAGATTCAATTAGTGTTATTATGGCTTATTCTTATGCTGGTGGTGGTATAAAAGTTTAACTTTGGGTATTTGGCTAAACTTTGGCTGCTTTTCGTTTCCTCGATTCTTGCCAGATTTTGTATTTGTAACGTCGCACCTTTTTCTATCAAGTGCGTAATCTCAAAACGTGGTGGCAATGGCATGGAAAAGTGAATTGCACACTTGCAGGACGCAACAACACCTTAGTATACGTGGCAGGCACATCGTGAAAAATGGTCACCTTCGGCATGAGTTCGAACATGTACGACTTTTGGTGAACATGATCTTCAACTAATTAGAAGTAAGCATGACAGTATAGCTCACACTGATCTCAATCCCACGAGGAATGTAACGTTTGAAGAATTTGTCGTGTCGTCTTTTAGTAAGTTTGTGCCACTCTGCAATATGAGCCACTCGTTCTTCAATGTGCATTCTGCAAGTAAACAAAACACCACAGTATTAAAATACAAGCAATTGTGATTTCGGGCCAAATAATGCCGAAATAATATTTTTGCTGTCAGAAAGCAGTTACTTCGGGTCCCTTTCAGCAAGCTAATACTAGGCGCCTGAATAAAAGCAGTTGGGGAACTAGTGGAAGCATTTCGTGATTCTTCCACAAAACCCTATTGCCGATATCAACAATTCATACTTGAACTTGACCAGTTCTCATTTTGAAGCTTCCAAACTGTACTTGTTCGCACTTTCACCAAATGGCTGGTATGAATGGTCGTTCTAATCAGAATACCAAAATTGCTTTCACACAAGCGGGGCTGCGTTTGTATACTTTTTGTGGCATTGGGATGAATTGGCTACCTTTCAGGTAGTTATTTCTATATGGTCGTTTTTACCTGGCAGCCGTGCTTTAAAGTCACATTAGACAGAGGCATAGTCTGCCTCAACAACTTCTACTTAATATGACGATCAAATGGTTTCGCCACCATAGGTAGGCGAACTCTCTCATGAGTCGACTCACTCAAACTCACTCAGACTCGTATCAACCTGTGAGACTGAGACTAAGTGAGCCCGGGTGAGTAGTATATTGCTAGTACAACTTCTACCTAATGTGACGATCAAATTGTATCACCGCCCATGTTCATTGGGACAGGCGGCACTGCCTTCGAGGCACCTTAGTTCAAACAGCCAGGCTGCACCAGCTCGTGGCGTTGTTTGAAACGTCGCGTGGCGGCGTTTTCAAGCTCAAGACGGCTAAAAGCGCGTATTACGGGCCGTTAAAAATGGAGTACACGGGGCCTTTTATCTGCGACGTGAACACTCTACACAACGCTATAGACAGCTTGGCGTAATGATCGCAGTTCTATAACGCAATAATTCACCAACATGGCGGCCTTGATGAAATAGAGGCAGCAGAATCTTATCGCTCTTGACCTGATTCAGTGTAATAACAATGTGACCCAAATTTTATGGACCTCGGTACGTCAATAGCAAAAGAACTTGAAAGGAATAAACTGACATTATGAATGCATGACGTCACAAACCTTGCGTGTGCCATGCGGGTCACCAACATGGCGGTTTGATTGACGTCAGGGCAACCCATTTATATACAAATTCGCAGCTGCCCATTTTATCCGCAGGAATGTTCTTTCAAGCCTGAGCTGCAGCCAACGGCGTTCGTGTCGATACGTCTTTTGACACACGGCAGTGACCATGTTGTAACAAAGTGCAACTGAAAACGTTGCTAGGGAAACGGCTATGGCGAAATATAGCTTTAATTATACCTAAGTCAAACAAACAGGTTTGCTGGCTTTCCCTCTTCACACTGTGGGAAGACTTAACTTTGGGGCGGCTGCATGGAAAAACAAAGTGTACAAACTAACGCGTTGCGAAGAACCGGCATGTGTTCTCATTCGTGTTTTGTGTCTGCGCTTACGAAACGGGAGAATTTCATATTTGGCGGCACGTTTAAGAACCACGGGTGGTCAAAATTTCCGGAACCTTCGACTGCGGCATCTGTCATAATCACATGGTGATTTTGGGACGTTGAAGTCTACACAGTCAATCAAGCAATCTCATATTTGATCGAAGGTAGGATGGAGCGCCCCTGCTATTAGTATCATGGTTTTAAAACAGTGAAACCCACATTTATTAGTAACTTACGGATGGAAAAAAGTAATGTGATTGCGAGTGTGAAGTAATTAAACTTTTTGCTGAAAAGTATTGGTCACGGGTACATCTAAATTGCTGTGTTAATTTGGTAATTTCTATATAGCACCAGCTGCCTATGACATTGTGTTGATAATATTGTCATTTGGTGCGATATAGGGGAAAACACACATACAGTGCTTTTCATACGCTGGTTATTCACTTTCGCTCTTGGCAGCTACCCGGTGAACTCTTACTTAGATCAAACAATAACGGAAGCTTCAGAGAGGCCAACATAACGTCGGTAAGAAATGGTTGTGCTGCAGTCATCAAAAATCACATACATTGAAGGTTCATACACCGTTGGTTTAAAGCACGTCCTCAGCGAAAACAAATCGTGCCCCAAATGCATCAACATATTCGTACATCTTTATTTTTAGCAATGTGTTCAGAGCTTAAAACGTGTTTCTGCGGAAAAAGAAATTAAGACAGCTTGCTTAGGGCATTGATTGTAACTCTAAGGTATAAAATGCTCACAGACATTTTGTTTCTTACGTTTATTAAACAAACATGCTCCAAGGTGACGCTGTGACTTGTTGTTAGGCTTTTCTTCTAAGGTATAGGGAACAAAAAGACATTTCATGCGTCCGTACATTTGCTACCTTAGTTAGACAAAGCTAAATGAATAATAATCCTGAAAATTGGCCCGGTATCTGCATGTTAATCTGCAAATATCGTCGAAAGACGATAGTCTTGCCTGCGGAGGGAGTGAACAATTTATTCGATATTTTGCGCAAGAAAATTGGTAAATGGTATTCTGAAGGTGCTGCGCTAGAGTGCCTCGAGTGTACTGCGGAGGCCGAACGAGTGCATCAAGTCACGTTACACGTGAGACATGAGCGCCATCTGCCAGTTTTAACGAAGCGCGTGGCTCTGAGACGGGCGTGCGCACCCGTCTCAGAGGTGATAAGGTGTGGAACGCAAGGCGACAGGTAGGTGTCACCACCGTCTTTTCTTAGTGAAGCGTTGGAAACACTCGCCTTTTCGTGCAAGCGTTGCATGGTCAGCGCAGCGTGATAAGCGCTACGGTCCTTAAAATTACTTATGTATGCCTTTTCTAGTAAAAGACGCACATGCAGAGTAGATACGTGTTGTTATGGTGTCCCAGACATACGCAATAATTGCTTTCTAATTGACAATTGCACAAGTATGAACGCTAAACCTTGAGCAACATTGGTGGGCGCTGCGGATGAGGTCGGCCGCTTCAAGTACCCGATGCCATTGAGAGTAGACAAAAAGACAAATGTATAGACAGACAGACAGACAGACAGACAGACAGACAGACAGACAGACAGACAGACAGACAGACAGACAGACAGACAGACAGACAGACAGACAGACAGACAGACCAAAATTTTTGCGTCGAAGGTTCCCAAGAAAGACTATCGTCTTTAAAAAAACCGGACGTTCTTTTACGTGTGACTATGCATTATCCATTGTTTTACTTTACATACTGTAGCCCTGTAAAATGCTGTAACAGGAGTGGGATCATACAGCACAGAGAAATATCACCACCGAAAAGATAGATGAGAGGTAACAACTAAACCAATTCACACCATCTTTTCAAAGGGAACCCTGATGGTATGCAAACTTGCACAGGCGTGGCGTCACGTGTTAACGGCGCTAACGCGGGTTTGGTGGTGAGCGCTGGAACATTCGTTTGAAGCG
Organism: Rhipicephalus microplus; assembly: GCF_013339725.1. Lineage (NCBI taxonomy): Eukaryota > Metazoa > Arthropoda > Arachnida > Ixodida > Ixodidae > Rhipicephalus > Rhipicephalus microplus. The sequence continues at coordinate 26,007 of NW_023611125.1, forward strand.
ATGGCTGGCGAAGTTCTTACCATTTCATGAGAGTGAGCGCGGGTGCTAGACCGGAGCTGGCATGTGTTTCGCCTTGACTACTACGGCATTGTGATCGGTGAAGTTCACGCTGAGAGGTTCCTGCCGACATTCGACGTCGAAGTTGGCCAATACCAGATCGATGGACGTTCCTCTTATCGAGGAGGGTACGCGTACGTTAGACGAGCGTCAGGTTTATTGCGCCTAAACCAACGAGCTGGTGGTGTAGAGAGCGGTGGTCGTGGTCGTGGAGCGAGCGGCAGTAGTGGCAGGTGTTGCGGGCGAACGGACGAGGCGGCAGCTGCGGGGGCTGCGGCGAGTGCTTGGCAGGCGAGGGAGAGAGTGACGTGAGCGCGCAATGTGAGGGGAGCTTAACGTCAACGTGCGCTTGGGGCGTGACCTACTCGGTACCGCTCCAACACGTGCGGTGAGCTGAGCGCGTTGCGGCGCGTTCGTACGGACGCACGGAGGAACAGCGTTAAACAGGCTAGTGAATGGGGTACTCCGCATCTAAAAAACGTTTATAACAATAAAGTCATTAGCCTTTTCAATATATATTAATTTTCAACAGATTGATTGATTGATTGATATGTGTGGTTTAACGTCCCAAAACCACCATATGATTATGAGAGACGCCGTAGTGGAGGGCTCCGGAAATTTCGACCACCTGGGTTCTTTAACGTGCACCCAAATTTGAGCACACAATTTTCAAGAGGAATAGTCACACAATCATTCAAGGAAATGATCGAGTGTGACCATGTATGAAATGCCACAATTCTAATGCGCATGGAAATAAACTACTCCTAAATGTATCTGTGCAGCGCAAAAAAGATAGCATGAGTGAGCTCATGAAGTTACGCCGAGCTCTATCCTTAAATAAACATTCAAGATAATAATATATAAAGTGGATATGCTTCTCGTGTTTAATGCTTACGATGCGATAGCGCCGATATCGGGAAATTTAAATTCTGGAATCTCTCCTATACGCTGCAGGAATCGCTCGATTGTCATGAAAGATATCACCAGCAGCGTTGGCAAGGCCAAGATCAAGGAGTATTGGACGTCGAAGAAAATCTACCACTACGCTGTCTTCGACATCAGCGTCAGGTTAAACGAGCAAAGCCAGGAAGGTATGATCATTGGAGGAGCGTTCAACTTATTGAAGGTAAGAGACTTTGCGCACGCCGTTTACGCACACGCACAAAGAAAGAAACGGACAAGTTGTGTAATATTCCACATTAGAAGAAAAATGGCAGCATATCCACGGAGTGAATGATGGATAGTGGGGTGAAGCATCCGTTCGTCCATTCGTTCCTGCTTTCGTCCATTCATGCGTGCGTCCGCACGTTCATCTGTGCGTCCGTCCCTGCATTCGTCCATGCATCCGCTCCTGCATCCGTCCATGCGTCCATCCGTCATGCAGCCATCCATGCGTCCGCCCATGCATCTGTCTGCGCGTCCGTTCGTCAACCTATTCAACACTCTAAGTACCACCATCTCGCATCATTTATTCATGTATTCCTCATATAGCAGCACCGCCATTCAGTGGACATTTCAAGGACTGAACGAGAGGAGACACACGCACACTTTCTTACGGCTTGCGCTTCATGTCTACTTCCCACCTTCAGCCACCTCGAGTTCATAATATATACTAGCTCACTGTATTCATTGCACTGTGGCCCAACGCTCGCTAAACCTTTCTAAAACCTAGGAGCTTACTCCCAGCGAGTATAACGTAGCAACCATTTCTTGTCTTCTGTGCGTTGTAGAACAATATAAAATTCGCAGCTGCGCGTTCACTAAAAGCCGAGTTCTCTGTCTCTCATTCCCCCTTAGCAGCCATTAGCATGTACATTGAGCACTATCTTTTATTGTTCAACAACGCACAGAAGAAATCTCTCAGTGGCACCACCTTGGAGGTCGAAATGTTACACTTGTTTCACGCTACTACGGCTATGAAGGGACGAACGGGTGCCGCTATAAGGAGCTTCGCCACTAAAAGTACGCCGCATATCTGAGAGCTTTGATTGCAATTGTCGCCGAAAGACAAGTCTTCTGTCTGCAGGTGGTTCTAAGCGCAGCGTCAGATGGAGGCAATATGACAGTAATCTCGGAAACGGAAGCTTATGTAAATTCAGAGTCACTGGTAGGTGGCAACCCTGTATAGCCAGCAAAGCGTATACGAAAGATCCGCTTTTTCGTGCATATTGTCTCATTGAAGATGCAGTGCAAAAAACACAATGATGTTTAGGATTGCTTATCTATACATTTTCTGGTATCAAAACACCACCTAATATTTCCGCATTGATGTTGTGCTTGAGATATGCGTAATATTTGCGTTTTGATCAACAATGATCTTTAGAACTACGTATCATACCTTTGCTAGTATAAAACACAATATAACACTCACGTATTGATGTTGTGCTTCAGAGATGCGTAACACTTGCATTTTCATCGAGAATGTCCATAAGTCCAGAAGATTTACGATGTCCCAAAAAAATAAAAAGTCAACTCTTTGCCACAAAGGCGAAGCAATCAACGTGATAGCAACAAATTGGAAGGGCACGCGCAGAATGGAAAGCAGATCGAATTATGCCCCGTGTTTTTCACGCACAAATTATGCACGAAACGTGTTTAAAGGTACAAATGCTGGCCAATAAGCGTCTCAGTTGTTACTTCGCTGTCTGAAAATTGCGCGCTTTTCGAAAACGGAGACTGCACTGATTGCAGTGACCTTTGTGCGCCCGGTAACTACAACCGAATCGTTCCAGGTAAAGCATGAAGCTAGCCAAGACGTATGATCCTCCTCTCCTCCTCACCTCGAGATAAGGACGTGCGAAGGAGCATCGCTCCCCTGTTCTAAGCGGGGCAAAGTACGTGTTGAAGATAAGAGCGCGTGCCACCATGCGACGCGCGCTTATTGCGCCATCTTGTTGGTAATGCTGAAAACGCTATGATTCCCCTTGAGATGCGCGTGAGCAGCGGTAAGTTGTAGATATAAATAGCTGGCCGTTTCAGCGGCGAAGGATGGCTTACTGGGTGGCTTAGTGGTTAACGCCTCACACTAACGATTGAGAGGACCCAAGTTCTATTTCTCGCGCCATAGTCTCATTGTGGACTTTTTCCTTTTTGCATTTTATATATATATATATATATATGGCAAGTGACGCCAGCGGCAAAATCCAGCCAAGATTATCCACATAATTGCTATTACAATAAACCTAACCAAGAATCCCACCAGATCAATATATGACTGGACGTACAGGAAGTAGTTGACCTGCATCCGGATGATTCAATCTTTTCGGTTGACAGACAATCAACAGACATACCAATTTCATCGTTACGCCTATGTGGTACAAGCAAGGCTATCGTATTTTTAAAGTACGCACAGATATTTTAATGTTACTGTTGGTGTCTTACACCTGAAAACCGGATAAAAAATACGGCTCAATTTGTGATGGACGCCGTGTAGATGGGTTCTGGAATTTTCGATTATCTGTGGCTCATTAACGTGCATGTAAATCTAATTACACTATCACCTAGCGTTTCGCCACCACCAAAAACGTAACTGCCCCGGCTGGATTCAATCTTGCGACTTTTGGGTCATGAAGCACTCGAGTGCTATAACAATACAAAAATATCATGAATATGCTCAAAGAATAACAGAAAAACGAAGAAATCAGCTAAGAACGTTAAGGTGATTTATTGTGGTATCCAACTTTGCGGCTCGGCAGAGGGACAGAGAGAATAATCTTTTATTAGTAACAAATGCACACTGAGCCTTCCTTGGGCGGGGCCCTCAGTCCAGGGCTCCATCGCCTTCCGCGACCCTGCGAGCCCGCTGGACCATCTGCTGCTGTTCCTGCCAGCGTAAGCAGAGCAGTGCAGACTCCCAAGAGGAAGGGGTGGGGTGGGGAATGAGAGGAACGTCCTGTGGGGCAGAGCATTACCACGTGGAGTGGTACCCTGTCGGTACGGATCCACAGAAGGGGCAGTAGGAGGGGTAGAGAGTCGGATGAAAGCGATTTCGCATATTGCCACCCACACGTAGTGGGTCGACTGCAAGAGCGGCTCTACCATCTGGAGGAAAGGAAGAAGAATTGCGTGTCTCTTCTCGGCTCGAGAGCCAGCCACGACTGACGCATCGTCCTAGAGCTAGCTACCCGGTTGTTCAATATATCTCCCAGTACTTGTGACTCATCGTGACAAACTGGTGGAAGGTGCTGGGTAGTCTCACAGATGCTGCAGACCCCCCCAGGAAGCCGTAATACGAGTCCAGTGCCAGTCAATACTCCCGTGCATCGGACGAGCCGCCGAATCAGGGGATTGCCTCCGGAAGTCAACGATACTGCTACCACCACGTCAACAAACATGACCAGCACTTCGGTACAAACCTTGCCAACCGGCACGGGAAGCACGTCGTCGAACCGATATACGTTGGAAAGCCCACGGGCACCGACGACGTTCCATGGTACGGAGAGCGAAGACGTTGAGGACTGGTTGGCGGACTTCGAGCGCGTAGCCAACTTGAATCAGTGGGACAACGCGGCGAAACTGGGTCGTGTCTACTTCTATCTCGAAGACGGGGCTCTCACGTGGTATCAAAATCGAGAGGAGCAGCTGACGACGTGGCCAGAATTCTCTCGTAGACTTATGCAGACATATGCCAGTGCTGACCGCCAAGAAAGAGCTGAACGAGCTATTCTTGCCCGCGTCCAGTCGCCAAACGAAACTGTGACCGCGTACGTCGAAGACATGACGCGTCTCTTCCGACGGGCAGATTCAAGAATGACGGAGGACAAGAAGTTGCGTCACTTGATGCGTGGTGTCAAGGACCAGCTTTTCGCCGGCCTCGTGCGAAGCCCTCCGAAGACGGTCGCGGAGTTCTTGTCTGAAGCCGTGACAATGGAAAAAATGCTATAGCAGCGATCAAACCAATACGACAGGCAAGTCAGAGGCATGTCCTCTGCTGACATTTTCGCCGCCGCTGGGACCAGCAATGACTCCTTACGTGAACTCATCCGTAATATCGTACGTGAGGAGTTGCAAAAGGCTGGTGTAACACCTAATCCTACGGTTAGCTCTATTGCAACCGTCATCAAAGATGAGCTGCACCAGGCCCTCCGGGACACCTTGCCTCCTGACACAGCTGCGCCAGCTCCTGCTGAATACCACCGTAAGACAACCTACGCGGAAGCCCTGAAACGCCCTGCTGCATCGCCGCCCTTGTTCGTTCATCCTGTCCCTGCAGTTTCACTCGAGTCAGCGCAGCACATGCCATACTACGAAGGCACGTACACGCCACCGCCCCTGCCCTTTGGCCGTGGTGCTTCTGTTGCCCATCGTTCGGTACAACCGGTCCAGTACATCGACGATCGGCACTCGTATCCTCGGAAGTCTGATGTCTGGCGCACACCCGATCACCGGCCTCTATGCTTTCATTGCGGAGAAGCTGATCACTTGTACCGCCAGTGTCCTTATCGCCGTCTTGGGCTTCGCGGCTTCTCTGCGTACTCGCCGCCCCCCCGTTACGGTCAGAGACCACGCGACATCCAAAACTACCTCTCCCAGCAGCATGAACCACCGTCTGCCGGGCGCCAGTCGCGCTCGCCATCACCGAGGCGATTTTCATCAATGCCCCAGCGGTATTCTACCGCACGATCTCCCAGCCCCCGCCGGGAAAACTAGCCGAAGCGACCTCTGGGGGCGGGGTCGCTGAACGTCGAAGCGCTGAAGACCTCCTATTGACGCAGAACCGTACAGAAACTGGTCCGACATCACCTGCTGCTGCAAAGGATAGCCGGCTTTCACTCGACATAGCAGTAACAATTGATGGTTGTGTAGTTAATGCGTTAGTGGACACCGGCGCAGACTATTCCATACTGAGCGGGAAACTGACAACGCAGCTGAAGAAAGTAATCACGCCGTGGCATAACTCGCAGATTCGGACAGCTGGTGGCCATGTCGTAACTCCACTGGGTGCCTGCACAATTAGAGTACAGATTCAAGGGTACACATTCGTAGCAAGCTGCCTTGTTCTACGTGAATGCTCCCGTGACGTCATTCTGGGAGTTGATTTTCTACAGGAAAATGGAGCTATCATTGATCTGCAAGAGCGCCGCGTCGCGTTCTCAGCCCAGCGAGCAATCAACGTGCAGGATGAGGGAATGCGTGTCGACGTACTCCGTATTTCTGAACAGAGCGTGACGCTTCCTCCCCGAGCCAGTGTTCTAGTCGACGTAAGATGCTGTGGTTTGAGCGATGGCGATGTGGTGGCCGAGACAAATTTAGAACACCTCCTGCAGCAAGGCATATGTGTAGCGAGAAGTGTAATTCACGTTCGCGACGGCCGATCTGAATTGCTCGTTACCAACTTTAGCAACGAGCATCGACACCTTTTCCGTGGCACTTCGATAGCGTTTGCCCACGAAGTAGCAAACGTAACTAACTGTCCCACGTCAGAAATAGTGGATAACGCAGACACATCAATGAGCAACATTGACATCAATCCTGGTCTGTCCACCGATAACCAGACTGCGCTGCGAGCGCTCTTGTTCGAGTACAGGTCTTGCTTCGCAAGTTGCTCGAAGATCCGCCAGACGTCCATCACTCAGCACAGGATCATCACGTACGAGGACGCACGCCCAATACACCAGCACACCTACCGCGTGTCGGCTAAAGAACGTGAAGCGATACGTACGCAAGTTCGCGAGATGCTTGACGATGGCGTTATCGAACCATCCAACAGCCCGTGGTCATCTCCAGTCGTGCTTGTTAAAAAGAAAGACGGATCGCTACGCTTCTGCGTCGATTACCGAAAGCTCAACAACGTGACCAAAAAGGATGTGTACCCGCTACCACGTATCGACGATTCGCTGGATAGACTTCGTCGTGCCCATTATTTCACTTCTCTCGACCTCAAAAGCGGGTACTGGCAAATCGAGGTAGATCAGCGAGACCGCGAAAAGACAGCCTTCGTGACTCCAGACGGCCTATACCAATTTCGAGTACTCCCTTTCGGCTTGTGTTCAGCGCCGGCAACTTTCCAGCGAATGATGGACACTGTCCTCACAGGGCTCAAGTGGCAGACTTGTCTTGTCTACCTTGATGATGTGGTGGTCTTCTCTGCCACGTTCGAGCAGCACCTACAGCGCCTGCGCAGCGTGCTGGAGGCTATCCGATCGGCGGACCTCACTCTAAAGCCACAGAAGTGCCACTTCGGCTATGAAGAACTGAAATTTCTTGGACATGTAGTTAGCGCTGAAGGAGTCCGGCCCGATCCAGACAAGCTTGCCGCTGTTGCCGAATTACCAGCTCCTGTCGATAAGAAAGCCGTCCAGCGCTTCCTTGGTTTGTGCGCCTACTATCGCCGGTTCATTCATGGCTTTTCACAGATAGCAGAACCTCTGACTCGTCTCACAAGGGACGACACGCCGTTTGTCTGGAAAACGAGCAACAAGCAGCTTTTGATGAACTGCGACAGCGCATGCAATCAGCACCCGTTCTCGCTCATTTCGACGATGATGCTGACACGGAGGTCCATACTGACGCTAGTAACGTTGGGCTTGGTGCAGTGCTCGTTCAGCGTCAAGACGACATCGAAAGGGTGATAGCCTACGCCAGCCGCTCTCTATCCCGTGCCGAGGCGAATTATTCCACTACGGAGAAAGAGTGCCTCGCAGTCGTGTGGGCAATCACCAAGTTTCGCCCGTACCTTTATGGTCGTCCCTTCAAGGTAGTGACGGACCACCATGCCTCTGCTGGTTGGCAAGCCTGCGCGACCCTTCAGGACGGCTAGCACGGTGGAGCTTGCGGCTGCAGGAATTTGACGTCACCATCGTCCATAAGTCCGGCCGTAAGCATGAAGACGCTGACACACTGTCACGCGCACCCCTTCATGTCGTCAGTCAGGAAGCAGAGGAAGACGAAGGCTTCCTGGGCGCCATTAGCTCATCAGACTTGAGTAAACTGCAGCGGGATGACGCAGAGATTCGTCCGATCATCGATCATTTAGAGGGCCAGGACACAATCATACCACGTCATTTATCCCGCTCGTTGCCGTCATTCTGCCTTCGAGAGGGTGTGCTGTACAAGAAGAACGCTCGTTCGAACAACCGTACCTACCTCCTGGTGGTTCCTCGAGACATGCGAGACGACGTCCTTTTCGCTTGCCATGACGAACCCACATCCGGTCATCTGGGCTACTCACGGACACTTGCCAGAGTGAGTGAGAGGTACTATTGGCCAGGACTTTCCGCAAGCGTCAAGAAGTACGTCAAGAGCTGTCGGGAATGTCAGCGTCGAAAGCAACCATCTGTTAAGCCAGCTGGTTTGCTTCAGCCCATTGAAGCACCCTGCACGCCGTTCGACCAAGTCGGCATGGACATTCTCGGGCCATTCCCCCTATCTGCGGACAGCAACAAATGGGTGATCGTCGCGACCGACTATCTGACACGCTACGCTGAGACGCAGGCGATCCCACGAGCCACGGCTTCTGAGGTAGCACAATTTTTCATGCGCCACATCGTGTTACGACACGGTGCTCCTTCCACTATAATAACGGACAGAGGGACGGCATTCACGGCGCAGCTTATGGACGAGGTTTTCAAACTGAGCAACACCAGACACCGAAAGACAACTGCGTACCACCCGCAAACCAACGGACTTACCGAGCGACTGAATAAGACCATTGCAGACATGATCTCAATGTACATCGACGTACAGCACAAAACATGGGACCGGATCTTACCTTACGTGACCTTCGCGTATAATACCGCCGTGCAAGAGACCACGCGATTCACGCCATTTCGGCTTCTCTACGGCCGCGAAGTGCAGACCATGCTGGACTCTATGCTACCGTGTCAAGACGAAGACGAGTTGACAACTGACGCCGATGAATTCGCAGAGCGTGCTGAGGAAGCCCGGCAGCTCGCGCGACTACACATCGGCCAGCAACAGCAGGCAGACGCACGGCGCTATAACATCCGCCACAGTGAAGTATTTTACAACCCCGGAGACCAAGTTTGGGTGTGGACGCCCGTCCGCCGCCGTGGCCTTAGTGAAAAGTTACTGAGCCGGTACTTTGGCCCTTATAAAGTGTTACGTCGCGTCAGTGACGTGAACTATGAAGTGGTTCCGGACTCAACATCGCAGGCACGGAGTAGGACACGACCGAGGTCGGATGTCGTTCATGTGTTGCGCATGAAACCATTTATTGCGCGTTGTTCATAACTTTTTTCTTGCCGTACAGCGTTCTTTGTGTTATTTATTTATTTTTGTGAACTTGCTTCTTCGTTCACTGATTTTTCCTATATTGGCACGCTCGTTCATTTCTATTTTTACTTTATCCGAATTTCCAATTTCTTTTTTTCCACGTGCCTATGTCGTAACATCGTGGTGGTGCTATGTACTTTTCTTTCCCCCTTTTGGGACTTTTTTTTTCTTTTCGAAAGGGGGGATAATGCCACCCACACGTAGTGGGTCGACTGCAAGAGCGGCTCTACCATCTGGAGGAAAGGAAGAAGAATTGCGTGTCTCTTCTCGGCTCGAGAGCCAGCCACGACTGACGCATCGTCCTAGAGCTAGCTACCCGGTTGTTCAATATATCTCCCAGTACTTGTGACTCATCGTGACAATATAGAGGCAAAGAAATGAATTGGTTTGTAGTTGCCGCCAACTGGCAGCATCTACTCTGTTAAGTGAAGGAGCAGGGCGAGGATACGTATAACGGCTCTGTCGGTAGTACTCCAGCGTAGCGTTGTAGTTTAGTGGTTCTGTCGACGCGTCGTCTGGGTTGAAAAGCTCTTCCAATGGTGCCCGGCCGGTCAGCACTCGGGCGACCACATGAACGCGTTCATAACCATGGAGAGAGGCGTGTACAGGAGTCCAGACAATACGCGCAGGACGTAATGCGGACGGTGAGGCAGAGGAGAGGATACTGTGTATGTGCAGCCACAAGTACTTGAGCGAAAGCACGGCAAGCAGCTTGTGAATCTGTTACAATAGTGACAGAGGAGTTATGTGATAGTGTCGTAGCGTGAACAATTGCCAGAGCAAGAGCTCTCTCCTCTGCCGAACCACTGTCTGTAGTATGAAGTGTGGCAGACGCCACAAGGGCGTCAGTGTCGTCTATTATGGCTAAACACATGGCTGATTTCTCTGGGTAGCATGCGGAATCAGTGTAAAGGCTTCCATGTCTGTGTTATCACCACAAAAGACGCGTGTCATAGACTGAACTCGGGCACGTCGACGACCGACGTGGCGGGAGGGATTCATATTGCGTGGAGTCGGAGGCACTTTGACGAGTGCGCTGACAGTAGAAGCAAGTTTATGTCGCGGTACCTGTGCAGGTTGTTTTGGGAATTGGGTAGCCAAGACGAGACAGGATTTCGCAGCCCTGATGGCTTTGCCCGAGTCGTTGTAGCTGACTGTTGTGCTGGGCCTCGGTGAGTTCGGTTACGGTGTTGTGGACGCCTAGTTGAAGGAGGCGTTGTGTAGATTCGTGTGGAGGCAAGCCGAGAGCCACCTTCACAGCTGTCCGTAGAAGGATGTCCCTCTTTTTTATTTCAGCTAGCGGGAGATTGTGAAAGGGAAGATGATAGGTGGGCCGACTAACTATGAGTGATTGTACGAAGCGGAGGACATCCTTCTGACAGAGGTTGCTCCTGCGATTGGGGATGCGTTGGATCATGTGTGTAATTTGAGTTAACTGCTGAGCCAAAAGGTGTATAGTGTGCGAGACCTTGCCGTCAGACTGAAGGTATAGGCCTAAAATGCGAATTCAAGCTACCAGAGGGATAGAATGGCAATCAAGAAACAGCGAAATGTCAGGATAATCAGTGGTTTTACGGCGCCGCTTGCATACCAATAACAACTCTGACTTTTCCACTGAGTACGCAATGCTGCCGGCAGCGGCATAGTCGTCTTGTGCCACAGACGCAGCCTCCTGTAGGGCGTCCTGAATGGTTCTGTCTGATCGTTCGGTTGCCCAAATTGTAATGTCATCTGCATAGATGGCATGCTGGATGTTGGGAACCTGTTGTAATAGGGAAGGGAGTTTATCCATAGCAACGTTGAACAAAGTTTGCGAGAGAACCGAGCCCTGTGGTGTTCCTCTACCGGCGAGACGAATGACGTCCGACCGGAGGTCTGCAATTCCGATAGTGGCCGTGCCGTCAGAAAGAAAAGACCTGACGTAATTGTAGATACGTGAGCAACACTGAGATGATATATTTGTGGGGTTTAACGTCCCAAAACCACCATATGATTATGAGAGACGCCGTAGTGGAGGGCTACGGAAATTTTGACCACCTGGGGTTCTTTAACGTGCACCCAACTCTGGGTACACGGGCCTACAACATTTCCGCCTCCATCGGAAATGCAGCCGCCACAGCCGGGATTTGAACCCGCAACCTGCGGGTCAGCAGCCGAGTACCTTAACCACTAGACCACCACGGCTGGGCAAGCAGCACTGAGATGGAGCGAGGTTGTCAAGAATAAGGTCGTGGGAGACGTTGTCAAAAGCATCCTTCAGATCCAGGGCCAGAATAGCTCGGACTGGTTTGAAGTAGGACCATCCAACACGTCCTCCTTAAGCTGTATTAATACGTCCTGTTTAGAGATACCAAGACGGTAGCCAAAGACTGTATCAGGAAAAAAAGTAATTGTCTTCGAGGAATGGTTGTAGTCGAGAGAGGACAACGAGTTCAAAGAGTTTAGCTACACAGAAAGTTAAGGTTATAGGGCGAAGATTCTGGAGGGATAGCGGCTTGTCAGGCTTTGAAATAAGTATGATTTCTGCGTGTCACCACTCCTGTGGTAGCGTGCCGTTGTTCCATTGTTGTTGTTAAAAGCGGTTAATTATTTGATGGACTGGTCATCTAAGATACGCAGAAGTGTGTACGTAATCCCATCTGTCCCGGGGGCTGTGTTACGCTTAATGCTTTGCAAGGCTGCCCTAACCTCTGCTTCTGTAATGCCCTCATCTGTAGGCATACCATGCACGTGTGGATAATCACGGTAGGCGGGACGGGGGCCCGTGGATACATAGTGTTGCTTTAATATGTGCAGCAGAGTGGTATCGTCGAGCCCTGATTTGCGGAGAATGGTGCGGATTGTGTTAGCAGTATGTGATTTTGTCTGCGTGGGATTTAAGAGAGCACGGAGCATACGCCACGTTCGAGGTGTACTTAGTGAGCCGTTGAGTCGATCGCAGAAGTTATGCGAATCGTTGCTAGTGAGGATGTTCGCATAGTCATGTGCCTCAGTAGCTACTTGGGCGATTCAGAGACGAAGTTTTTGGTTATAATTCTGCCACCACCATCGCCGTGTCAAGCCTCTGTGGGCATCTAAGAGGTGCAGCAGATGCCGGTCCACATCCGGCGTTTCTGTCTTCGCAGTGATGAGTTTGGTAGCTGTTCTAAAATCGGACTGAAGCTGTAATATCCAAGCCTCTAGGGAGGGAAAGTCCTGATGTGTAGTTGTACGATTGCGCCTAAATGCATCCCTATTTGTAGGTTTTATGATGCGCTCTGGGGCACGCGTGGCTGCTACTTGGAGCTCTGTAGTTAGTATACGGTGATCACTGCCTAGATTGACAAGAGGTTGCACCAGGAATGATGACTAACCCCCTTGACTATCGTGAGGTCAGGGCATGTGTCCCTGCTGACACTATCATCTAAGCGAGTGGGTTGATCAGGTTCCGTCAGCAGGGTCATGGGATGAATCGCGAGAAGCTGTGCGAGTCGTCGGCCTTTAGGCGGTTCTGTTGCGTAGCCCCAAGCCGGTTGGGGGGCATTGAAATCTTTTACAATAACTATGTGTTTACCCAACTTGCATAGTTGTGCGAAGAAATGACTGAAGTCATCGTTCCGGGCGTTAGGTGCACTGTAGACGTTAAACACGAACAGGCTGCTACTGGAACGAGAGCACGGGACTAATTCGAGAAGTGCGTGCGAGATGGAGGTGCTTTGAAGGGTGTGTTTTATGACAGTGATTTGTTTAGAAACTAATGTAGCTGTGCAATCCAATGTATTGTTCGTTACGTCCGTGTATGTGGTGTAACCCGGAAGCGTAGGGGTACATTGTACTTCTTGTAATGCTATGAGATCGAGAGTAATCCGCTGCGTCGCAATGAATTGCGTTAGAGCTCCACGTTTCCTACGATACCCCCTGCAATTCCACTTTCATACACGTAAGAGTTGAGGGATGTCCCGCGTTGACCTACGGTTTCTCGCCATGATCCTGCAATAGTGGGGCCTTTGTAGTACACGGAGGCATTTCAGACTATGCTAAATGTTGGTGGAGGGAGGTGGCAAGCGGGACTGCAGCTGCTGCGGCTGTTGGGACAGTTTTTCGGGATGGTGATAGGAAACAGGAAGGGCGTGTGTAAGGAGGCAGTCGCTGTGCTTCACGTGTCGGAGACGTGGTGCGTTTTGGTGCAGATGGCGGATTATGAACTTGGCCAAGTGCAGCCTATATATGCTGTTTAACATCCGTTACAATCTGCTGAACAGCAGGTTGCAGGGCCTGCTGGATCAATTGCTGGAGTGGAGCTGTTAGCTCAGCCATAATGCTATCCTTCATTTTCTGCATTTCTACCTGCATCATAGCTGCGAATTCGTTTCTAAAGAAGTAGCCATTTCGTTCAACGCCTCTTGGGTGCAATAGTCAGATCGTGTCGCAGTTGGCGGCATGTCAGGGTGAAGTTGAGTGTCCACTGACATGGCTTGTGGTGTTCTTTGCTGCGTTGATGTTTGTGTGAGGGGGCGGAACTGATGTGGAGAAGAGGGGCAGGAGGGAACTGCTCTGCCCAGCCTATCGTTTTCGCTTTCTTGTGGGAACCACTTTGCTGGCAATGATGATGCGTTGTCCCGTCCGTGCGCCAGCCTCGAAATCTCTGCTAGCCAGCGAAATCACTCCGCGATGACGAGTTTTCTCGCTTCGGCCCTGACTTATCCCTGGAACGCCTCCTTCGCCTGGCTGCTCTCCCGGACGCACTGCTCTGCCGTCTATGGCTGGGGGATGGTGACTGGGCCTTCCTGGTGGGAGTAGCTGACCAAGGTGGTTTGCGTCGGTTGACTGGTGGCAAAAACCGCTTTGGGCATGGTTTGGCAGCCTTCGGGTGGTCGCCACCGCAAAGCACGCAAGAAGGGTGGCACTAGTGGTTGTTAGGTGATAGTGAATCCCCACACACTCGACATTTCGGTGTGTCAGGGGGCTGTGGGCGCACATCCTCGTGGTGTCCTGTTTTGTTGCACTCTCTACAGTGTTGAATAGTCCGTTTGTAGAGGTAGCAGCGGAGAACCTGTGCGTACGCGTTGACGAAGAAAGGGACTCACTTACCACAAAATGTGAGCACCATGGCTCCGGAGTTGCCGAGGTGTCTGCACGCAAGGACCTCGTAGCCCGGTACTTCAACTTCTGTCAGGAAGTCGTCTGGTGTGTTTTCATGGCCTATTTCGTTGACCACACCTTGGCACGAATCATCAGGCGCGATACCATAAGAGGTGAGGTCGTAGGTTGCTGCGTGGACTGTAATTTTGATGATTTGTCCATGTGCAGTGGTGATGGTTTCAGATCAGGTCTTATTGTTGGATCATTTTGATTTTCGTCAGCACGAAGCTTGATATCAGGTTTCTCACTGTGTATATTTGCTGCATGAGCTACGGCGAGAAGTAACGTCTTGGGGCTAACTTTGCTCAGATTTAATCCACCATGGGGACGGATTGCTAGCTTGTAGTCCTCGGCAGGGAGCGGTGGGAGTCATGGTAGACGCGTCTTAGGCTGTTGATCGACGTAGCGCGTTTAGAAACATAGGACAAGGGAAGGGTTTCTAAACGCGCTACGTCGATCAACTATGTCTTCCCAACATGCCCAACTTTATACTCTAGTCTTAGGCCCGTTCTGGCATAGAGTGGGCTCAGACGGCGTGCTGGGCCAACTCCTCCTAGATTTCCCGTGCCTGTCGGACGAGCACGAAACGCCGGTCATCAATGGCGGTGCTGCCTACGTAGAGGCGTCTCTTTGTACTTAGCCTTTGAAATCGACAATTTTGACGTTTGCTACTAATTTCAGATGATGACTTGTATTAAAATAGTGGCTTGCTGAATGACGGCGTCACTTACATACGGTTAATTGTAATTACGTTTATGCTTTTTTAAAACTTTCTACGTTATTTTTGTTACACATAAGCACCAAAAACGTAAAAACCTAATTGAGGACACCCCTACTTGAGTGGCGCCACAACCATAGTTCCGACGACCGCCGCTTCCCAAGTCACCACCGATAATCCGGCAGGCACGGGAAATCTAGGAGGCGTTGGCTGGGCAGCTGTTAAGTCGGTACGGTATAGGGTCGCCGCAGTCGGCGTTTTGTTCGCTCTCTTGGTAATAGTGATCCATGGCTGTGCGTTGTGCTCATTGCTAGCCTGCGTATTGGCGTCTTGGCTGGTCTGCGTATCCATAATGTGGTCAGTCGAGCGAGAAGGCAATGAGTGCTCCTCGTCGGCGGCAACGCTCGCAGAGACGCTCGACATCCGCTGTAGAGCGGGGTGGCGTTCTGTCCAAGCAGCGTCCCCAGCTTGTTAGGTTTAGTGAGGTGGACCTCACCTAAGAACTTTTGAAAGTGTTAAGACGTTTAAATGCACACTCACAGGTTGAAGCCCGGTATAGGCTTGACAGTGGTGATGTTAGGAACAAGTTGCTATCATTGCAACAGGTCGCCAGGAAGAAATTCTTGAAAAAGGACCTTAGCCGGAGCCGATGTGGTTCGCGTCCGTACGACTCGTTCGCCAGTTGGCGTTCCCCTTGCGGCTCGATATATTGCGTGCAACGCAATGCAAAGTTGAGCTCGTTGTAATGATTGCATGGTTGACGCAGCATAAAGACGAAGTGGTAAAAGCAGCGGGCGCAGGACGAGTGCTGTCCCAAAACTGAAGGGCTTATTTCGGAAAAACAAAAGGGAAAAACAAAGTTGAGCATAGCAAGCATGCGTATAAGAAAGTAAACACATGTCATTTATCCTGAACACGTGTGCGTCCTTGAAAATTAAGCATGTATTTAGATATTATATGGGCTTAATAGATATGCAAACTCCCGGTCTGTTAAGGAAATCGACACATGGCTCACGCATGCGTCTCGCAATCTTTCAATGTGAAAAGCTTCGATCGTTTAACAGTTGAATTTGCTATTCTGCCCAGCAAGCACTCTCGCATCAACAGACACAGGAGGGCAGCCACACGTATTAGCGCAATGCGATGCAAAATGGGATAGTTATGCTTTTTCCAAAACTGATTATGCTCCTTTGAATGAACGTTGAGAGATTGAATTATGTGTATAGTTTAACGTCCAAAAACCACCATGTGATTATGAGAGACGCCGTAGTGGAGAGCTCCGGTAATTTCGACCACTTGGGGTTTTTTAACGTGCACACAAATCTGAGCATACCGGCCTACAGCATTTTCGCCACCATCTAAACTGCAGCCACCGAAGCTGGGATTCCATCCCGCGGCCTGCGGGTCAGCAGCCGAGTACCTTAGCCACTAGATCACCGGTCCTTTAAGCGAACGTTAATGCGTCTGCCACTTCGTACCACGTATGATCACAGGCTTAATTAGTGGAGCATGGGATATTCATTTGTCCAGCTGTGGCCTTAGTCACGACAACGATGATGACGACGACGACGACGACGATGACGACGATGATGATGATGACGATGATGATAATGATGGTGATAAATATGATGTTGATAATGATGAAGGTGATAATGATGATGGTGATAATGATGATGGTGATAATGATGATGATGATGATGATTGTGGTGGTGGTGGTGGTGATGCACTTGCTAACAAGAGAGGCTATTAAATAAAAGGAAGCTCCTCGACGAATGAGGATGGGATGAAGCGCATATGACAGGCATTCCAAGATCATGCTGTTGCAAGCGAGAAGTACACAATAATTGCAAACAGCTTGTTGAAAGGTATGAGAGTGAAACCTGAAGTGTACCAAAAAGAATCCGTGGAAAAATCGAGTACTATGCAGTGCTAAGTAGAACGGAAAAAGATAGGCATGACATTGAGGCCCGTATTTACTAAAGATACTCAAGTGGAGAAACTTAAAGGGGTACTGACACAAAAAATTTGGCCTCGTGTTTTCCTGCTGCAATGCGTTGCTGTTAGTTATGACACCACACATTCTTTGCTGCAGCACGCGATAGATAAATATTTGCAGACCCCTCAATATCGTTCAATTCCGTTTTTGTTTGAGAGAGTTCCAAAACTGGGTGAAACTGTCGGCACCTAGCATGTGCAACTCTTGACCACGTCAGCACACAGAACTGTGACGCACTTCCGCACGCTCCACATCAAGAGTTACTTTCGAATAGTGAACGGCACTGCAATGTCGCCAAACACAAAACTGTCTTATCGTGCGCCACGGCCACGCATTCGCAACCAGCCGCCAGAAATATGGACTTCGAGAACTCACGCGGCGAAAAAAAATGGCGGCTGTGACGTCATGATAACTTGTTTTGTTGACCGCAGCGCGGTGACGTGAGAGATGTAGGGGGTGACCTCGGGATCGCATCCGAGGGTGTCTATAGCGCTATGAAGTCGGTCGCTTACGCAAACTTCAAAATTAATTTAAAATACTTTCCAAGCTACATTCGCTGTTGTATCTCGCGGATGATATACGAATGTTCATGACAATAAATCCCGCAGGCTATCCTGGCCCCGAAATTATGTGTGAGTATGACAAAGTACAAGTGTGAGGAAAGTCTCAGAAAAATGTTTCTAGAATGACACCTAAGTGTTACCTTCAGAAGTATGTATCTATATATATATATATATATATATATATATATATATATATATATATATATATATATATATCTATATGTATATATATATATATATATATATATATATATATAAGTATCTATATTGTAGCGAAGCCTCCACACTATGAAATGGGTCGAACTCTTGAGTACCTTGTAGTGGGGCTACCCAACAAGGACGCCACTCGCGCTGAGAGCCCGTGCTTGGCTGTGACTGTCGCCATTGTATAGTCTCGCTCGTTGCCGGCTAATAAACGCCTTAACAATATATATATATATATATATATATATATATATAGTACCTGAGCATAGTGGCACCAGCTCTGTATCAGCGGGAAAGAAGACGTTGACGTCCGTGTGTGGCTCATGCTTTCCGGGTTCGTGCCTGTACCAGCTTGTTGCGGCTAACGCTTCATGAATAATTACCTGTGCTTTTACGTGACCTCGCTCGCTGCATTAGGTGGAGGTGCTGGGTAACGTCCTGGAGTTCCGCAGCCGTAAGCTATCATCTGATTCCACGATGACCAAGCGTGTCATCCCCCCCAAGACTCTTCCACGCTGCCGTGTGTCATGTGCCCCGGTGTACTTCGTCTGCGTGACCCACCAGTCTACAACGGCACTGAAGATCATGATGTGGAAGACTGGCTGACAGAGTACGAGCTTGCGAGCGCGATTAACAAGTGGGATGACCCTGCGAAGTTGATTCATGTCATCTTCTACCAGGCAGATTTGGCCAACCTATGGTTCACCAACCACCAAGCCGACATCCCCATTTGGTCGGTTTTCAAAGAGGCCGTGAACTCGTTTTTCGGTCGTCCAGCCATGCGCAAGCTTCGCGCTGAACTTGGCCTGCGAGACGATAGCAGCGAAATAGTTAGAGCTTCACGAGCTACATTGAGGATGTGATCAGCCTCTGCAGGCGAGTTGATGCGAGGATAACGGAGGCTGACAGAGTAAAGAATGTATTGAAAGGCATTGATGACGGCGCTTTTCATATACTTGTGGCCAAAGACCCACAGACCGTCACAGCCGTGATTTACCTATGTCAAAGTTTCAATGAGTTGCGCAAGCAGCGAATTTCAACACGGCGCCCTAATACGCAAACATCAGATATTTCGACTTTGGAGTGCAAAAGCAGTGGCCCCGACTACGGCGTGTTAATGCCTCAAATTCAACAGTACATCCGGGAGGAAGTTGCTCGACAGCTCTCTCTTGTGGCCACCATCAACGAGACCCCCACAGCACTGGACCACTCCCTTCGCCGTGCTATTCGGACGCAAGTTGCCGAGGCTCTCCCTTCGCCCGCGTCCCCAATATCAGTTGCTGCACCACTGACTTATGCAGAAGCCGTCCGCCGACCTCCTGCCCAACCACCGCTTCCTTCATACAGTCCAGCTACCAACTACTGCAGGTCACCAGTTTCGGTTTATCCGCTAAATCGGCCCTTTCCACCACCTCGAGCACCTTTAAACTCTTGGCGTACTCCGGATAGCTGACGCGTCTGCTACAACTGCGGTATATATATATATATATATATATATATATATATATATATATATATATATATATATATATATATATATATATATATATATATATATATATATATATATATATATTAATGTATATACTTGTGCGCAAGTATCCACAGTGCGAATGCAAAACTGAAGTATAGTACGTTAAAATGAATTTCACAATGTTTTTGTTGTCGATAAAATTATGGGAGGCGTAATCTTTGTCCCTACTTTGAACCATAGGATCTAAAGCAACGCCTCCGAGATGCGGCGCACAGCAATTCATTTGTAGAGCAGACGACGGATGACAACTTGCCCTAAAGCATGTTCTTCAGTCTAATGCGGCAGTCTTCGTGCCCCAAATTTGTTATGAATTTGTTATGAATCGTTTATAAACTCATTCAACATTCCATTCTCTTCCCCAACGTGTTGAAACACATGCCTGTTACAGCAGCTCCATCTGTGCGTCAGTAATGGAGAGGCACCACATATTAGAAGTCTCAGTGCTCTACGTATAAGAGTGAATTCAGATACTGTAGAATACCGTGTTCAAAATAGTTACTCATATCGGCTAAAACAGCCTTTCTTCACCAAATGCGGTCACGTTTACTAGCGTTTGAAGCTTATTGCTGCCTTTCCGTTTTGATTTCTGGATTTCTCAACTTGTCAACGCATTCTCGAAAAGCTCTGATTTGCACCACGAATATTGTCGCTAAAAACAAAATAAAGCAACACGTTTTTCTTATATTACTTTATGATGGCATTCGGTTGTCTATTTACGAGATTTTAAGAAAAATCGAAGATGACGTTTTTTATTATTCAAATTTCAGTGGAGTACACTTTTGCCAATATGAGAATATTGAAGCAATATATAAAAATATACATTAGCCCTACGGCATCAATAATTTATGTACCTAATGAACACACTACATCCTTAAAACGTGTCAAGTTTGAAAATGTTGCTTGCATTACTTTCGGAGAAAAAAAATGGGAAATACGTAACTTATTTTAAACTGTCGCAAAATTAGACATTTTTAAAATCTATTTTCTTACTGTCTAAAACTTGAAACCGTATGAATTCATTCTTCATCAGACATGCATTTCAAGTAAAAAATATCTTCCTTGAAACAAAAATATTTGTCTTTTTATAGCATATGCAATTTTCGAAAATGACAGGTGACGAAATTGGTGCCTCCAGTGTACGTGAAGTTTGATATTTTTTTCTCGATTAGTTATGCCTTTAATCATAAACCAAAGTTGACTTTCGGGCTACCATGGTGAGAGGTGCACGAAATATAAAATACTCAATGAAATCTAAAATATCGACTTTTGGACCCGTGTTGATCTCTGGTGGAATCACCCTCCCCGGGCTGTTGCGAAACGCGGTGCAGGGGAGGGTACACTCTTCCTGCAAACAGATCTGGCTGCCTTTCATTGAAGGGGTGCTTTAATTGCTCTTGTTTCAAAGGCCGATTCATTTTTGGTGTCCCAATGCGTGAGCAGTGCTTTTGACTGCGGCGACCGAGCGCGGTTGGATGTGGATGGTCGGTTATAAGCGAATCTTCGTCGTAGTCGTCATAGTACTTTTTAAACCAAACGATCATTTCTTTTTTGATCTTTCCCATGACTCGTCGTTTTGAAATATGTGGGTGACGTAGAATTTGAAAGCCTCGCCGGAGATGTAGTCGGTAAAGTTGATGATCATCTCCCGTTCCGACCAGGATGCAGCGGTTGCATGGAGCTTGAACAGGTCAAACCAGTCCTGTACAGGTCCATCGTCCACTGCTCCGGTGTACTTGGGGATGGGAAGGCCAGTCGATGGTTCTGTCATGGTGATGGTCGCTGTGTGCGGCGAGGAGATGATTCCGTAGTCGACTGTATGGTCAGGGCGTCTTGTGGAGAACTGCGTCGATGATGAGACACTGATGAATTGGCTAGGAGGTCTTCATCCTGTCGACTCGTGTGACGCTATGATGAATGGGTGACGTGGCCTGGCTCATACGCCATGTTTATTTCATTCTCACTTCTTCCGCATCTACTTCTCCTAACCATCCCTGCCTTCTTATGTCATATATATAGAGATCGTTAGGTGGCGTCGAGGAGCGCGGACGTGAAAACGTCGGCTCCCGCTTTCTCTAAATGTTTTCGGTCGTTCCTTTGCTCCGAGATCACTTGGCTTTGTGCTTATTCGAACAAGCAAGCTCTGCGTTTTCAGTGGAGACGCCATTTTTGATGGTGAGTGAACTCTTAGACATATTTTTGGACTTTAATGTTGCGACGCGGTGAGCGTCCCCACTAACCCTCACCCCACCTACGGTTCGTGAGGAGTACGGCCGTTACACGAAGCCAAGGGCTCGGCAAGACGCGGCAGCTGCTGGGTCAACCTCCGTACGTCGCAGCCTACAACCAGGCACTGAAAATGCCTTCCACCATAACCGTGGAGAGAATGGAAGTAAGCGCGGAGATCTTCGACGAACGAGGATGGGCCACCGCCATGGGACGCCGAAGACAGACGACTCCGCCGAGCGAGGAGCTGGCCGCTGGGACGGTCGAGCACAGCAGCCAGCCGAAGCACCCCAGGAGCTTAAAAAAAGTCAATCGGCAGTATACCGTGTGGTATCCGCTTCCAGGCTACCCTGCCTACGCAAGGAAGGAGGATTGGACGTAGCCCGAGTCGACCTCGTTCTGCTGGCAAGAGCTGTCATCATGGCCGCCCAGATCACCGACGAACAAGCACGGGAGGACACGATCTGCCCCAACAATATGCAAAACATCATTGTTATTTCTACGCCGTACCAAAATAATGCTACATCATATGTGAAAGTGCAGAAACTGCACACAAACCAAGGCTCGTTCGAAGTTGCCGCATACGTGGCCACGCCCGATAATACATGCAAGGGCGTCTTCAAGAACGTTGACCTCTCTCTTGATGACGCAACGTTCAAATGCCTGATTGTGCACGACCGAAATCCCACTGCCTTCGAGGCAAGATGCATTGAAAAGACCAAAGTAGTCGCAATCCTCTTTGCCGGGTTGCGCGTTCCGAGCACAGTGATATGCGGAACCGCCATGGTTCCCTGCTGGCTGTACAAGCGACAAGTCGATGTTTGCAGAACGTGCGGAGGAGTCGGCCATCGCGCCGATGTTTGCCGGCACACAAACGCAACGAGCAAGAAATGTCACAACTGCGGTGAAACGCTACAAGAAGACGGCGTGCATCACTGCGAGCCGAAATGCAAGCTTTGCGATGGAAATCACCCCACCGGAGATCGCGAATGCAAAAGACGCTTCCACATTCCATACATAGTGAGAAGGAAGAAGAAGACGCAGAAAGCAAGAGTGGCAAGCACAACAACGTCAAGACGCACCAACATCTGTCACGTTTAAGGAACCCTACCACAACCAGGTGCCGGGACGGGAGAACGCCTCGAGCGTCCATCACCGTTCTCCATCCAGGGGGAGATCCCGATCCAGAGGGCGTTCTCGATCCAGAAGGCGTTTTTGATCCAGAGACCGTTCTTGTTCCGGAGGGTGCCCCTTGGCCCTGTCGAGATCCGACAACCGCCTGTCATCTCGGGAGTGCTCCAGATCTCGATCGAGAACGAGACCAACAGCCACGCAGCAGCAGCAGCCGAACAATGACTCCTGGGCCAGCAGGGTTGCAGGTTAATCACGAAGCACAAGTAGCCAGCCCAAAGGTAAGGCACAGCCAGAGCACTGCTCCCGATTCTCGTATTGTAGCGCTTGAACAAGAAAACAGGGCCCTCAAGGAGGAGCTTGAAGAGCTCCGGACCTCAATAGCTAGAATAGAGAGCTGCCACGGAATTAATCTGTCGAGCTTACCGGCTCCACCGACAACACGCTCACAACAAACGATCCACAACACACACAAACGCAAAGCCGTAGACAGCGACACGACGGAGGAGATCGAGATGGTCTCGATAGGAAAAAAAGCCCCACTGACAAATGTCGAGTCCGCGACAACTAAGCTCAACAACAAAATGATACGTTGGCGAACACGCTTGCCAAGTTTATGGAAACCTTTAAGACTTACGCTGACAAAGCTGACCAGAGGCTCGTGAGCCTGGAGAAGATGGCAGACAACCAACCTGTGGCAGGTGCTCCTCAGAAGCTAAGCGCGGACAAACCAGCGGTTACGGCAAGCGTGCTGAGCATTATAAACTTCTAGAGCTAAAGTCCGACCAATCAAAGCACGCAATCTCGCCGAAATAACGAGCCGCGACGCACACAAGCTACCAAGCCACAATGGCTGCTGATCGTAACGAGATTAAGATCTGGCAGTGGAACTGTAACTCACTTCAGAAACGCAAAGCAGCACTAACACAACTATTGCTAGCCTGTAAAAAAAGTCGCATATAATATTGCTACCGGATTGTGGAGAAAGTAAAACTGCTAAAAGCATTGGCATATAGGGGTACAGGGTAGCCAGGCCGACCCTGCACCCCGACCAGAACATGACGCGAGGTGTGGCTACCTTCATCCGGAAGGACATAATGTTTGCCGAAAGGGACGCCCCCGTAAACAAAGAAGGCCTGAAACGGTCCTGGTGGAAATCTTACCACACAGGGCTGGTAAAAGAAGCATCTTTGTGCTCAATGATTACAGTCCTCCATCAGATAAGAAAAGAGATTTCAACAGGCTGCTTACCTCGGCGGTAAAAATGGCGGGTGACAATCCGCCCATAGTAGCGGGTGACTTTAACGCCAGGAGTACCGATTGGGGATACTTAAGAAGCGAAGGCAAAGACACAAAGTTAGCAGAAAGCGCAAATGCGCTGGACCTGCAGCTGATAAAAAACCTTGCCCTCCCTTCAAGAAGAGGTAATTCGGTACAGCGGGA
Source organism: Rhipicephalus microplus (assembly GCF_013339725.1). Classification (NCBI taxonomy): domain Eukaryota; kingdom Metazoa; phylum Arthropoda; class Arachnida; order Ixodida; family Ixodidae; genus Rhipicephalus; species Rhipicephalus microplus. Next base: position 50,231 of record NW_023611125.1, read on the forward strand.
CACAATGCCGGACTTAACCTTCACCAAGAACGTCAGAGCTACCTGGGATAACCTCGCCGAAGTTCTAGGTAGCGACCACTGTATCCTGGAAATTACCGTTGAGAACGAGGCGAAAGCGCCAAGAAAATTCAAAATCACAGACTGGGACCAGTTCCGTAAAATACGGGAGCAGAAGGGCTATACAGAACTATCATATGAAGCCCTCTTAAATGAATAAAAAATGGCAGCGAACGAGGCCACCAAAGAAGTCGAGACTGATGAATCCATCCAGGCAATGGACTCTCACCTGGCCAGTTTGCTGCAGAAAAAGCATGACCTAAAAGAAGCGTGGCGTAAAAACAAGTTCAACAGACACGCACGAAAATCGCGGACCTTCGCCACGAAATCGAATATCATGCCAAAACACTCTGCGCCCAGCAGTGGAACAACACATGTGACGAGGCAGATGGCGAAATGAGGAAGGGAAGCAAATGGGGGCTGCTCAAACACCTTATGGAAGACAGCGACAAACCCACCAGAGGCGGCACCCAGCTGCAAATTGAACGATTGGTGCACAAGCACGCCCAGGATAGTGGTGAATCCCAAGCTCTCCTCAAAACGCAAGGCCAAAAATATATCCTACTGGAAAGCAAATCAGTAGCCTGGGAAAACAAAAATCACTCATAGGGAGGTCGACCGCAAGAAAAGCTGGACGAAGCATTCAGCGAAGCTGAAATACGGTACGCTCTACAACAACACAATGGCAGATCAGCACCAGGGCCATATGGAATCGACAAGCCCTGCCGCGGTGGTCTAGTGGCTAAGGTACTCGGCTGCTGACCCGCAGGTCGCGCGTTTAAATCCCGGCTGCGGCGGCTGCACTTCCAATGGAGGCGGAAATGTTGTAGGCCCGTGTACTTAGATTTGGGCGCACGTTGAAAAACCCCAGGTGGTCGAAATTTCCGGAGCCCTCCACTACGGCGTCTCTCATAATCATATGGTGGTTTTGGGACGTTAAACCCCACATATCAAATCAATCGATGGAATTGACAATAAACTGCTACGGAATCTAGACGATAAAGCAATTGTAATCATTACTACGAAGATAAATGAGGCATGGGAAACGGATACCGTGCCCAAAGAATGGCGTAGTGCCAAGGTTTCGCTCATCCTGAAACCTGGAAAACCGCTGAGCATCGATAACATAAGGACCATATCCTCACATCGTGCGTTGCAAAAGTAGCTGAGCATGCAATACTCAACCGTGTCACGGACCACATTGAGAGCAATGGGCTCTTTCGACAAAACATTATTGGCTTCCGCAGGGCACTGTCCACACAGGACGCCATGTTGATGTTAAGAGAACGCATATGTTACGGCCTCCTCCACACGCCCAAAGCCATATTAGCCCTGGACCTCACCAAGGCCTTTGACACCGTAAAACATGAATACATACTGGGTGAAATATCGCACAGGAACCTAGGCGAGAAATTCTACAACTACATTAAAGGCTTTCTGGCGAACCGTACCGCGACCGTACGCATAGGAGAGCAATGCGGCGAACCCGAACGACTCGGAAATATCGGCACCCCACAAGGGTCAGTGCTCTCGCCAATGATCTTTAATGTGGCGATGCGCAAGTTGTCGGAGAAGCTCGCTCAAATCCCATTCGTGCACCATGCCATATACGCGGATATTACCATATGGGTCTCATGTGGCCACTAATATGGCGCCTTGGAAGAAATCCTTCAACAAGTACTGACTACAACTGAAGAATTTCTTAAGCCAACTGGACTCGCACTGTCTCCCACTAAATCTACTCTAACGCTCTTTCACCCTCGACGAAATTCGGGCGAAGAGGAGCTGCAAGTAGTGCTCAAAGCTGAGAACAACCAAATGATACCGCAGTTATATACGGTCAAAGTACTAGGGCTAACGTTAAGCGCCAAGGAGGGCCAACACAAAGAAGCACTCAAGCGCCTTGAAAAAAAGCATGAACAATTTTTCAAGAGGCATTGCTAGAATCGCCAACAAGAGAGCAGGCCTCCTAGAAGACAACATCATGAAGGCGTATCACGCCTTTCTCGTAAGTCACGTAGCATACGCGTTCCCGTTTCTGAAACTCACGAAGGCTGAAATAAAAAAGGTCCCCTCCATGCTCCGCAAGGAACTGAAAACGGCACTCGGCTTGCCCAATAACACGAGCAACGAGAAACTCGAGCAACTTGGTCTGCACAACACAGTAGAAGAAATTTTTCAGGCTCAGAGAGTGGCACAGATCACACGCCTGTCCTTGACGCAGGCAGGCCATCTCATCCTACGAGACGCAGGCATTTGCCCAAATTCTCAACCTGAGTAAAGAACACAACTTGGTAATGACGTGAGGAAACACATTAGGGTTGAGCCAATCACCCGCAACGTTCACCCTACGTTCAACAAAGGGCGAAGGAAAGACAGAGCGTGGGCGCTCATAAACAAGGCAACAAAACGCACCACACACGCGCTATTCGTAGATGCCGCCCGCTACTATGGCAGGGAGGCGTTTGCCATAGCAGTCGTTGATATAGACGGAAACCTCATAAACGCGGCAACCGTCCAAACAAGCCATGCCTACGAAGCAGAGGAAATGGCAATCGCGCTAGTCTTGCAAAGCTGCCAAGCCTACTCCACAATATACACAGACTCTAAGACAGCGGCACGAACGTTCGCGGATGGCCTAGTAGCTAGAAGCACTGGAAAACTCACCGTTAACGCAATAAGAGAGTACGAGAGCAAAGAAACCCTTGTTAAAGAAGAGAAAGCTCAAATCTACGTATCCTGGTTCCCAGCCTACATGGGACAGTTACCGGGACTCGACCACTGCAATCCCAACGAAGAGGTCAACCGCCTGGCGCGTGAGCTCACACGCCGCGCCGCGGACAACGACCCCTCTATGGTTGAGCGATACGAAATTCTCTACAACCAGGACAAAGCACTCACATACCACGAGATCACTTCACATTACCGGGGACAAAGACGTGCCTTCCCAGCACCGCACCCAAAACTTAACAAAGCGCAAGCTCTAACTCTCAGAAGATTGCAAACACGTACGTACATAACACCATCCACCTTACAGAGAGTCGACCCCGACACACCACGCACATACTCCCTTTGCAACGATCCCTATTGCAATTTCGACTACATGCTCTGGTTGTGCCCTTCCCATAGCGCAGCACAACTGAATACCCAAAAGGCTTGGCAGGAAGCCCTCAAGAGCAATCAATACAAGCTTCAACTACAGGTGGTCCAGAGGGCCCGGGACATCGCTACAAGCCTTCGGCTGCCAGCGCCATCCTGGGCGGAGCCTGCAGGTTGAATTAAGGGTCGCAATGGCCCTTTCTGAGCCTCCTCGGGATATGTTTAAATAAAGTCAATCTCGCTCCCTCTCTATGTCATATATATATATATATATATATATATATATATATATATATATATATATATATATATAATATATATATATATTGTTACGTGTACGAGGGGTTTATTCGAAGCAGACGTAACGGTAACGGCCGACTCGACGGTATACCGCAGTGAACGCGAAGCAGCGAGCTCTTGCCACCAACCGAACGTCCTCTTCTCCCCGCTACACAGGTGCACATACCTAAATTACACATGTGGTAACACTTCCCTCCGCGCAGATGAAGCCCACTGGGCGAGTCAAACAGTCTCTCGAGGAATAAAGCGCTTCAAATGTGCAACATGGACAAGTTCAGTTTTTGCAGACCGTCGGCCATTTGAATGGAGACGCGCTACGCGGTAAACTAAATCACTGATACGGTCTACAACAAGATAAGGTCCCGCATAGTGCGCTAGCAGTTTCTCGCTCAAACCGAGTTTTCTAGTTTGTGTCCACAGCAACACCAGGTCGCCGCGATTGTACGTCACGTGTCGGCGTCGGCGGTCGAAATGTGCCTTCGAGCGATCTTGCGAAGCAAGAGTGCGCAAATAAACAAGGCGTCTAGCTTCTTCTGCCCGACAGATGATCTCGGATATGCAGGGATCATGGTGGTCCAAACACGGGAACATGGTATTCAGGGTATGACGAGGTGGTCGAGCATATAGAAGAAAAAAAGGACTGTAGCCGGTAGTTTCATGCTGAGCGGTGTTGAATGCATATGTGATAAGGGGTAGAATACTGTCCCAGTCCTTGTGATCGGATGCAACATACATAGACAGCATGTTCGAGAGAGTTCTGTTCGTTCGTTCAGTTAGACCGTTCGTTTGGGGATGGTATGGCATAGAGTGCCGAAACCTTGAAGAGCAGACACGAAGCATCTCTTCCATCACGTCTGCTGTGAATTGTCGGCCACGGTCACTGATTACGATTTTGGGAGGTCCATGTCGAAGAATTACAAAACGTAGCATGAAGGAAGACACATCGGCTGCAGTGGCCGATGGTATGGCAGCTGTCTCGCAGTACCGTGTTAAATGGTTGGTGCAAACGACTATCCAGCGATTTCCATCAGAAGACCGGGGAAACGGTCCAAGGAGGTCAATGCCGACTTGCTCGAATGGAGTTCTAGGGGGCGGCACCGGATGTAATCGCCCTGAAGGAGCACTTTTTCTGCGCTTATGACGTTGACACTCGTTAAAGCTAGACACGTATTGTTCCGTCGTCTGGCGCATTTTGGGCCAGTAGAATCTTTCTTGAAGACGGCACAGAGTTTTCGCTGGGCCTAGATGACCGAATGTTGGGTCATCATGCATAGCCTGCAAAACATAAACGCGAAGACTCTTCGGAACAACCAGAAGATATCGTGAGCCGGTGTTGGTGTAGTTCTTTTTGTAAACTAGCCCGTCTCGGATGCAGAAGCGCGTAGGCGATAATTTTGGTTTAGTAGCAAGAAGCTGTTGTATGGTGCTGTCCCTTTGTTGCTCATCCTTAAAGGCCTTGTTATCGGGAAATGGTTGGTCGAGTGATGCAATGTAGGTATCGAAGGTGTCCGCGTCACATCCCATCGTTGGAAGCGGTAGTCGCGAAAGACAATCTGCGTCAGCGTGACGTCGGCCGCCTTTATAGGAAACCGTGAAGTTATATTCTTGTAGACGAAGTGCCCAGCGCGCAAGCCGACCAGATGGATCACGCAGGTTGACCAACCAGCAGAGAGAATGATGGTCTGTCACGATGGTAAAGGGGCGTCCGTACAGGTAGGACCGGAAGCGCTGCACTGCGAAGACTACTGCAAGGCATTCTTGCTCTGTGACAGTGTAGTTACGCTCGAACTTGCTGAGCGAGCGACTTGCATACGCTACGACGTGTTCTTGATTATCCAAACGTTTAACCAGGACAGCACTACACCAATACCACTGGCGTCTGTGTGAATCTCAGTGGGAGCAAGAGGATTGAAGTGTCGAAGAATCGGATGGGACGTCAAAAGAAACTTCATCTCCGAAAAAGCAGACTCGCATTGCGGGGTCCAGTCAAACTGTGCACCTTTCTGAAGCAGACACGTGAGCGGGTATGTGATATTGGCAAAGCCAGGAATGAATCGGCGAAAGCATGAACAAAGCCCCAAAAAGCTGCGCAGTTCTTTCACCGAGGTTGGCTGCTTAAATGCCTCCACTGCGGCCGTCTTGGCGGGATCCGGTCGCATGCCTTCTTTGTTTACTAAGTGTCCAAGGACGAGTGTTTGGCGCTCTCCAAAACGACATTTCTTTGAGTTGAGCCCCAAGCGTGCTTTGCTTAGACAGTCCAGTACGAGGCCAAGGCGTGTGTTGTGCTCACAAAAGGTGCGCCCAAAAATTACAACGTCATCCAAGTAACACATACACACTTCCCACTTCAATCCACGCAGAATTTTGTCCATAAATTGCTCAAAAGTTGCGGGCGCGTTGCAGAGTCCGAACGGCATCACATTGAATTCAAATAGTCCATCTGTTGTCACAAATGCCGTTTTCTTTTTGTCTTTCTTGTGCATTGGAATCTGCCAGTAGCCTGACCTCAGATCCACAGACGAAAAGTAAGAGGCCAATAATAGACAGTCGATAGCATCATCAATCCGCGGGAGTGGGTATACGTCTTTTTTAGTGATGGCGTTGAGACGGCGGTAGTCAACACAAAATCGCCATGTCCCATCCTTCTTCTTCACTAGAATTACTGGAGCGGCCCACGGACTACATGATTCTTGAATTACATTTTGCTTGAGCATCTCGCAAACCTGACGAGTCTGACGAGTCTTGACGAGTCTTCATTGATCACTGCGCGTTCCGAAGGTGATACATGATATGGTTTCTGTCGGAGAGGTCTGTTAGATGTCGTGTCGATGCGGTGCTTTATACGAGAAGCAGGGAATGACGGTGAATCATGCTGAGCTAAACCAAAAATACCGGCATGTTTGCGCAGAATACTCGCCAGTTCATTACGTTCCTTGGTGCTGAGCGACTTATGAATCATAGCCATAATGGTGGTGTCCCTGGCGTGCAGATTATCGCAACGGGTCTTATCCGGGGAATCATTGCTTTCTGCGAGGGTGGCAAGCGAGAATACTTGGTGTTCACTAATCTCTGTAAGTTTCAGACCCTTCGGCAGCACTGTAGGTTCACTAGAGCAGTTAATCGCCCATAAACCACTATGCCCTTGCGTAACCGATAATGTACAGTAGGGTATTAAAACTGTCTTCTTTATGCAACTGAGAAGCACGGGCTTCACAGTTGCGTCAAATGTTTTCTCGATTGCAGGTGAACAGGCAACAGGGACACATTTTGCAGACAACGGTGGCACAGTTGAGTCCACAGACACGCAAAGAGCACTTTCTTGAGAGGGCGAGTTTTCCATAAACGAAACTGGGATATCAGAATCTACTGTAATTTGTCCTGTGCGGCAATCAACAGTAGCACCACATAGCTTCAAGAAATCGAGTTCCAGAATGACGTCGTGCGTATTATGAGGGAGAACAGCAAACTCTGCGACAAAGTTCTGGCATGCCAAACTAACAGTCACAGTGCAGACACCAACAGGTTGTAAACACCTCTCCACTCACTTCACGAAACGTATCAGGACGGTCCCAATGAAACATTACCTTTCGTCCAAGAAGGCAGGCGGAAACTAAACTCATACTGACAACGCCATCGTCGGTACACCATCCATAAGCACTCGAACCTTATTTCTAAACATGGAAGCTAACGGAGTTATATCTTTTGAAATCGAAGACTGTCCGGCGACCTCACCTCCAACGGCCGCGCCGGCTAGTTTTCCGTAGGAGGCGAAGGAGTGGCGGCGCCGAGAGACGGTGATCGGTTGGCGCGAGGGGCAGGTGGTGGTGTCACACTGCGGTCAGAGGCCGGAGATTGGTTTCGTAGCGGTCCTGGGATCTCGTAAGACGCGCTTCCCGGGAATGTCGGTGCTCGGGTAACGCCAGAACGGTTAAATCTCGGTGATCGGTCGTACCTTGGCGGCTGCCGGTACTTGCAATACCTGGCAATGTGTCCTTCGAAGCCACAGTTGTAGCAGACTGGTAGAGGACGCTCGCTGAACCAATGCTGAGACCGCTCAGCTTTGAAGGGTCGGTGACAAGCTTGCTGAGCGGGGGCTGCCCACCTCTGTGTGGCGGGGCCGTGCAGAAGGCGTTGGCCATATCGCTAGTCAGCCGCGAATGAGTCACGACGTCGCCTCGGATTTCCTATTTCGCTGATGTCTGCCACACATACCGATGGTGGCAAAGGAGCTGATGGTGCCGCCGTGTAGTAGGGTGGATTGGTAGAAGGATGAGGAATGGTTTCGTCAACCCTACCACCTTGTCGCTGCAGCTCTTCACACACAATTGCCCGAATAGTAGCCGCAAGGTCGGTGGGCGGGCTCACGTCGACGCTGGCAACCGTTGTCCCATTTGCCAGCCTACCAAACTTCGGGGCGATGCGACGAGTCCTCAATTTTTCAAACGTGCGGCAGTGATGTTGGACGTCGGAGGCAGAGGTGAGGTCATCCCTGCCTATCAGAAAATTGTAAACGTCTTCCGCTATGCCTTTCAATAGGTGTCCGACCCTGTCTTCTTCAGACATCTGCGGGTTTATAATCTTGCAAAGCTTAAGGACGTCCTCTATATAAGCAGTGCAGGTTTCTCCAGGAGTCTGGGCTCTTCCAGCAAGAGTCCGCTCCGCGCTTTTCTTTTTTGAGTCGGAGTCACCGAAACACTTCTTGAGTTCTTGCGCAAAAAGAGCCCATGTTGTCAAGGACTCTTCGTGGTCTTCATAACACATCAGCGCAGTGTCCGTGAGAAACAGCGCGACGTTTTCCAGCTGATCGATAGAGTTCCAGTGGTTGTACCGGCTCACCTTTTTGTAGTGCGTTAGCCACGCGTCTACATCTTCTCCTGCCATTCCCGCGAACGGGCGGGGTTCCATGTATTGATGCCTAGGTGTAGTCAGTGTAGATTGGCGCGAAGTCGAGGCGGTTGATTCCTGACCTTCGCTCTGGGCCATGACGACTGTTGTCGGCGGTAGACCGGCAAGACGACGGTATACCGCAGTGAACGCGAAGCAGCGAGCTCTTGCCACCAACCGAACGTCCTCTTCTTCTGCTACCACCGTGTTCCCCGCTACACAGGTGCACATACCTAAATTACACATGTAGTAACAATATATATATATATATATATATATATAATAAGGGATATATATATATATATATATATATATATATATATATATATATATATATATATATATATATATATAGCCCTTTTCGGGACAAGTGTTGCATAAAGACAATACGATAGAGATGGAGTAAGAACGCCTGCATTCCGTAATGAACTGCCGGCATATGTGCGAATATTTCTTCCCTTAGGTGGCTGGTTATGTCAGCTGTTTAATGCAGTAAGGTATTTATTGCTTGCTGGTTGCAAACGCAGGAATCGGTAGACTTGCATAATGTAAGACAGCCTATGTGGTGTCGCGCCATTTAATTTCAAAGAATTTCTGAATGACTTTTAGTATATTTCTGATCTATTTATACTTGTGCACATTATACACGCGCTTGGAGTGCTGTGCTGGCTGAAATATGGTGACTGAAAAATGTTGGCTGAAATATGTTGGCTGAAAAAGGTGACGTCAGCGAACAGGTGCTGACTAGCGCCAAGCCGCTCGTAGGTTACGGTCCGTAGCGGCAGAAGGTACAAACTAGACGTGGGCACTCGAGAGGGGCTATCTGGACAGGTCAGGAGTACAGTAGGCCGTGAGTTATACCATGGTTAGAGTGTGTACTAGAACAAGGGAGTGCCCTGACCGAGCTTCAAAAAGTGAAGCCCAATCACGGTATATTCGATCTCAAGACGTTCACCAACTTTAAAGCACGCCTCATGACTTCACGCACAGGCGATAACGCTTGGATAACGCACGCAAGTGCGGAACACTAAAACATGGGAGGGGGTATGCCATCGCATGCAAATTTCACGAGCGTGCCTTTCCGTGCACCACAAGGGCTGCACTGAGTAATAACAGCGTGGCGAGAAGGCACTAAAATTAGAATTTCTCGCAATATAAAAAAAAACTTTTATACACTCTTTGCCCAATGCACCTTCAAATTATTGTTGGGGAAAATTCACATTTGTAAAACATGGCGATCGATTCACTTTTGAATATTACTTGGTTTTTCAGTATTACTGTTTCTTTCCTCCACACATAGTGTCGCTTCAATCGCAGTACCCGTAACTCCCCTTGCTGATATCACTCGCAATAGCTTTCGAAGCGCTTTTCGCCCGAACTTGTGGGACCTATTTGAATAGACCTTGTTGTCCCTCCCACCGCGGAAACACCGAGCTATGATATCGTGACGAAAACGTGTAATTTGCTCTGGCAGTGCTAAGGGCACGCCGCATTCAGTGCTTTAGTCCCAGATGCTTCGCAAGACGCTACTCACGCGGAGCACCACGAGAAATTCCAGCGTGCATATCTTACGCGAATGAAAGCTTTTTGGTAACCTTACCATAAAGGTCAATTTTCGAAAAAAAAACCGACGCCGCATGCACGTTCCCAGCGCCGCGCATGACATCGGGGCTTGACCAAGCCGAAGCCAAGAGTAGTTGCTTTGTGCCTCCGTGATCGTCAGAGGAGGTTGAATGGTTCGAAACACTAACCGCATCATGCTACTGCTCCAAGGAAGGCGAGCAGGTGATCCTGGAGGTCATCGGGACCAAAGAGAGCACTACACTCGCGTCTTCATTGTCATGCTGCTCTCGGTTCGTTTTGAAATTTTTCCGTGGTGTCCATTTTCTCGCAACACAAAAATGTTATTTATTGTCAGAGAAAAATTTGAATGAATTTCTAAAGGAGAGCACCGGTTTTTTTTTTCTATCCGAGAAACTAAATCAGCTGTGTGTTTTGTTTTCGTTTTACGCAGGAATTCAGGAGGCAGCAGGAGGACCTGGAGGAAAGCAATCCGATACAGAATCCCAATCGCGGTTTTCTCGTGGCGAGCTACTATATCTGGCCGGAGGCTGACGGTACCCCACCTCGGGTATTTACAAAACAAATTGAGTGAGTATTCGAAGGTGAACGTTTACGCATTTGGTTACCGTCAGTCGGGTACACGCGGATACGTTTACGGAGTTAGCGAACGTCATATCTGAAACGGAGTGATAGATGGAGTGACCGTATTCCAGTTGAACATAGCTCTTCTGCCTGCGTCGGTTAATCTAACAATGTACCCAAAACTTGACGCAATGCTATTGTTGGCCATCGTGCATGTGTCATGTACTATACAATCTTCGGGATAGCTTTTCGGTCCGTATTTTTCAAAAATGGCATACGTAGTCGTGCTTATCCTCTAAGCTCTTAAGACTGCATCAGTCTCATAAGGGCCCTAGCAGTACGCCGTGGTGAATAATTACTTATGGCGCTAGACCGAACCAGTGACCTCAAGGTCGCTGGTCTGATCTCAGCCGCCGCGATGGCGTTTCACTGGTGGCGAAATGGCAGAGGCTCGTGTATCATATATTGGCCTATATGTCAGCGCAGGTTAAAGAGCTCCAGATGGTCCAAGTCACCGGAGCTCTTCATCACGGCGTATCTCATAATCATATTTCAGGTTTAGGACGTAAAAGGCCCAGATATTATTATCAGGTCTCAGTACGATGCACGTGCGTCTCGGTTAGCAAAAAAAAAAGAGTCTAGCTAAGTGACTAACAAACTGAGCATGGATAGTGATTGATTGATTGATATGTGAGGTTTAATGTCCCAAAACCACCATATGATTATGAGAGACGCCGTAGTGGAGGGCTCATGTAATTTCGACCACCTCGGCTTCCTTAACGTGCACCCAAATCTGAGCACACGGGCCTACAACATTTCCGCCTCCATCGGAAATGCAGCCGCCACAGCCAGGATACGAACCCGCGACCTGCGGGTCAGCAGTCGAGTACCTTATTCACTAGACAACTGTGGCGGTGAGACATGGATAGTGAGTCACTGCACAAAATAAGCATGTCATACAGTGATCACTATTTGAAAGTCTGTGCAAGCTTCACTCTGTCATTACTCGCAATGTAATAGACTTCCGCGCCGCCAAGCAAAGCGGATTTCAGGAGCGTAGAGGAGGGTTAGTATGGCAACGCAGTAAGCAATCCTGCCTTGTTTGGCTATGCTAGGCTCCATGTTAACGCGCGCGTCAGCAAGAAATGCGCACTACGACTTCGTACATTTTTTTTTTGCAAGTGTTAACAAACCGCGTCCTTCACGGTGCGATAAATAGAGTTAGTTCATGCGAGACGCAAACGTTACCAGAAAACAGATGGAAACTCACGCTTTCAATGACTGCCCACAGCGCATATACACATATCCGCTTCGTGAGGTTTTTTTGTATGCGGTGTCAGGGAACGTGAGAGAGCATTAGATGGTCGAAATTTCCGGAGCCCTCCACTACGGAGTCTCTCGTAATCGCGTCAATGTTTCGGGACGTAAAATCCTTGATATTACTTATATAAGGTTATCTGTAGTCACGAAGGTTAGTACAAGGTCATTCCTTGACCTTTGCAGCTCAGGTTTGCTCTTTTTGTTTTATTACAACATTGTTCAGTGCTTTTGTAGCGCATAAATCATACCAAATCGCATGCGGGCAGTCGCACGTACTCGTGATTTGCTCCTTTATGAGGGACTGAGCAATCGCAAATGAGCTGGCACTGCTCCGATTCTTTGTGTATAGGTTTATTGATAGATGGTACCACACTACAAGAAATCTGCTTGTTGAAGGTTGAAAGCGAAATTGGCAAAACGTCCTGCACGCTTGGATAGCGCGGTGACTCGATGTGCTCGAAGTCTTTCCGCGGAGTAAACTGTCCAGATTGATTTCAGCAGTGACGTAATTCAACAGCACATATTGACGTAGAAGGCCCTGAAGGCGCCAAGTGAGACAGCGACGATGAACGATCAGCCAACTGTTGGGGAGTGGGTTACACTGCGCGTCCCCTCAGACGTTCAGGTTACTTCAAGCTCGTAGGTGACATTTCTTGTATTTAATACATAATGTCCTTAAGCGACATTGAAATTAAAGCATAAAGTATGTGTGCGTGTCTGTGTGCGGGTGTGTGTGCGTGGGCATTGCACACAGCGCAATTATTGTGGCTATTTGGAGCGTGACCTCGAAGAATCCGACGTTGGCAAGAGCATGCATATGCATTTTTTCGTATTCATGTTTCAATCGCTTCATCGTTCCAGCGCACCACCTATAGTGCGTGGGAATTGCGAAATACAAACGCCTAGAGTAAAACGCAGCCGATGAAGGGGCCCGCCAAGGTATGCAAGTGCGGGCAAAAGGGTCAGAGACGAACGCCGAGATTTCGAATAAGTGATGCCTCGGTTTCCTGCCAGCGTTATGTCGACAGGGATAACAGCGCAACTGGAGACGACTCCAACGAACACGAGCACTCACTTCCTACTACTGAAGTTTATTGTGATGAACAAGCAATTTTTTGAAAAAACGACAGCGTGCGACAAAAAAAAAAAAAAAACCAGAGTCGAGCTATGAAAAAGGCTCCTCTTCCGAAGCAGATCTTCCCAATAAACTTAAGTTCGAACTCGGCGCCCGTCTTCGTTGGTTTTGTTGCCCCGTGTTTTCCCTTACACTGAAATCTTTCTCGAAATGACATACCGTGTATATCCCAAACGCACACTTTGGTTCGGTTATTATGTGTCTTTTTTTCTGGAGCTGCTTGAGGTGCTGATGACGATGTTGAATGATTGCAGGAATTTCCCTCTGGACGCCGTCATCATATTGACCCACATGACGTTCGACGAATTCGAGGCTAAGCTACCGTGTGCGATCACAGCGGGCGCGCCTTATAACCCGCGCAAAATTACAAACATTATGGGCATGGTGAGAGCCTGCGGCGCGTTCCTTTTGCCATTGATTGTAATCATACCGACAGTGTTAAATTCGCTAGGTGGTGAACCTTGCAGGCATTGTTACGATTTTGACTGGTCCGTATCAAAAATCTCTTGCATTCTGTCACGTTCTGTCAGAACCAAAAGACAATATTGACAAGAAAGTATATGCGGAGGGTGTGTCGTTCTGTTTTCGTCCTCTTTTTTTTTGCTCATATTTCCGTTACATTCACTACTAATAACATCTCCTACACATTACTTTAAATTACATGCTGTTAGTTATCATTGATTGTGTCTAACAGAGGCCAAAAAGCCTTTCAAGTTTTCGCTTTCCTTTATTCATTGTGAGGGTCTCGTTCTGACAGACGTAGTGTGGTATATGCGACAGATTATTCGTTAGCGATACCAGCTTGTAATAAGATTACACTCTACGCAGCGCCTACTGGTAGACGGAGTTTACATTCGTGATGACTCCCAATTGGGCACGTTGAAATAAAAAAATTCCAGTTGCTAGGAAACGTTCCGTACTGTGTCCTTTCTAAGTCCTCGTACATACTGCATGGCGCCTGTTTCATTATGAAAAAAAAGAAAGTTCCACACTCACCGTAGTGGATACTGGTGGCGCTGATCAATGCTCTCACGCTTAAGTGCGCTAATATACCCGACGAAGTGCACGTGAGAGATGACCGGCAACGTACACTCGGTGGTGTACAGGGCACCGAAAGCATTACTCGGATGTCGCAGGTTCGTTCTCTGCACGCGCCAAGTTACGTTTTCGTCCGCTTTCATTTCTTCAAAGTTCCACTACATTTACTACAAACAACCCCTATACTTTCCTTGGCATTATTATCTGTTTATTCTGATTCATATTGTGTCAAACAAAGAAAAACAATGTCTAAAATTTTCTCTTCGTTTCGTGACTTCTATGTGCAGCTTATGCGCGAAGTGGTACAAACAACACTGAACAAAGCAGTTCCTCCACAGTGAGTCCAAAAATGTGAAATTTTTCCTAATGACTTCCGCCAATTATTTAAAATGTGCCTGAGATATTCAACTTGGTGCAGTTGTTAGGGAGAGTTTTAGGTGGCTAGTTTCGCCGATTGTGGGTGTAAACAGCTAGGAGCAGATGTATTCCTTAAGTAAGTACTTACCATCGTTTCTCCGTTTTCATAGCAATATATTCTATAGTGTGTAGTTATTGACTTATCGAAAAGTGTACAGAGTTACTGTTTCTTGTGCTTGGCGGATGACAAAAAATATGCGGATGTGCTTCTTGCAACTTAAAACAATATCACGCTAGTTTAGGACGCGTAGGGCTCACTTCAATATCACGCTAGTTTAGGACGCGTAGGGCTCACTTTTAACTGTTTACTGTTCGGTCATTTTAGCTGGTACCCTATGTATAGATTGTGACGCGCGTTTATAAAATTTAAATTCATCTAATAAGGTTTCAGCCATAAATACGATTAACAACGCCTGACGTGGGTTGTACCACAATGCTTGAGAAGGTTCACGGTTCTTTGGAAGTACTCTGCATGTCAACCCTTTACTGCATGGTGTCGCGAATTTCTGCCGTACCGAAAAACTTCGACCAAGAAAGTCACGGAATGCGTCCCGCCTTTAATTCCGGCTGTCAAATACTCACGAGGAACGTAGCTTTCTACATTAAAAACTAGTGCTATCTTGTACAATGCATTTTAGGCTAGAACCAAATTGTTTTGTAGCTGATGGCAAAGAGCGCGAAGTGCGTGCAAGAGCACCCACTTTATTCATTCTCGCCTGGCTGACGTAAGTTTCATCTTTAATGATTGTTTGCTTGGTGTGTATACGTACTCCAGACATGGAACACGACATGTTGAGTTATTCTGAAGCACGTTTTTATTGCAAGGTCCTCGTTTCTGTGGTATGTGAAGAATTCGCGACATACATAAAAGTATGCATTAAAAGGTGCGTTTTAGATAATATAACCGTAGTATCACTCAAAGGTGGCTATTCAAGGCTGAAAAAATGAAAACAATTTTCATTTTCGTTGGTAGTTTCATAATGTAGGCATTAAAGCGTTAATACAACGCGCTAAATGCAAATGGTCTAGTTTACTCGAGAGCGCATGCGAGCACCATCGACACGTTGAAAGGTTCGATGACTGCTTCAGAAAAGACAACGCATCCCCCGATGATGGAACTACTCGACGGCCGAGCACTGTTCACGCCGCTGTCCGCTAACAGCGTGAATTACTTGCAGGTTGTACTCTCTCGTTTTGCGGCTCACCAAAACAGTTTAGTCCTGAACAAGCTGACTACTGCCTTCGTCAACGTGACAGTCATGTGACGAAATATTCCTTTGTTTTCACACGCAGCAAAACATTATGACCACGATGTCTCAGCAGGTGCCTTGGGTGATGCACACTACGCTAACCATCTCCACGTCATTCTGCTCACGTGTTTACATGGGAAAATCCAGGAGACTTAGGCTGGACTGGGAGTGCGTAGACCACATGCGCCGCCCAAATGGCACGGCTGCCGTGAGTGCTCACTGGTCCTCTACTACCTAAGAAACTACGAATTAACCTCACTGTCTTCGCCAGGAAACATTCACACTTACCTTTGACACTAACTTAAGGGGGGCTGAGGGGGGGAGGGGCTAATTAATACATGGCCTCCTAGATGGTGGTCTCGTGGTGGGTTTCTTGGGTTTTTCTCTGGCCGTTCCCGAAGCACGGAGAGAGCGCGTTTCCAGAGGTGGGCGTGGCCCGCTTCAGCACCACGGCGCTGCTTATGGTCGAAAGGCTGCCGCGCTGTTGGTGAATCTTGCACGTAAGAAAAATAATAAATGGTTTAGTGATTTCGTATAACTTCGCACTGATTTTACAATGTCGGCCCAAGGTGTACGACAGCGAAAGTCTATTCTTGGGAGTATGTATATTCCCAAATGCCATTTTTCGCTGTGGATTTGCTCTGCCCATAATAGAGCACTTATGATTGCGGTGCCTCTGCAAGAGATCCTGATGTGCTGGAAATGTACCGCACTTCGAAGTTAGCAGGTTGTATAGCATGAAGGGCCCTGGCGAAGAAAAAAAAATTACAGCCCGATCATCAAGCGACGTCAGAACATTGCCGCGTTCAACGCTCACAAGTTACACTCGATTTAAAGGGTTGCCTTTTATATATATATATATATATATATATATATATATATATATATATATATATATATATATATATATATATATATATATATATATATATTATCTGGCATCACGGCGAAGCGGAACTAATGTTCATCCATCCATTTCATTGGCACAATCGTACTCGAAGGCAGCCATCTGTTTCCTGGATGTAACAGTATCCCTTTTCAGCGAAAAATTATCTACTAAAGTATACAGAAAACCCACCGACGCTCACCGATACCTTCATTTCAAAAGCAGCCATGTAAAACATTGTAAGACGAGTATACCCCACAGTCAAGCACTTCGTTTCAAAAGGCTGTGCTCTGAAAATTCAGACTTTGTTGAAAACTGTGGTAAGCTTCGTGATGCCCTAACTGTACAACAGTACCCGCCTCAGATTATCGACAACGCGATCATTCGCGCCAATGCAATGGACCGAAGAGCACTTCTAAAATCAAATAAAGAACCTGCTCACCGGAAGCACATCAATTTAATTCTGACACATTCTCCGTCAATTCCAAATGCTAACGCGATCCTCAAAAAGCACTACAACATACTAATGCAGAGCAATCGTCTCAATCGTCTCAAAGACGTCTTCCCGGAGCCTCCACGAGCTGTTTACCGCCGATCGAGAAACCTACGAGACATACTTACGTCATCCAAACTATCAACGCCAGCCCATGTGGGGTGTCACCCATGCAACAAGGCACGCTTCAAGGTGTGCCCCCCCATGACCACGTCGCGTACTGTTAAGAGCTCTGCGTCAAACTTCACTCTCTGGATAAAAGGCGATTTCGACTGCGACACGAGCAGTGCAATCTACTTGCTTCAATGCTCATTGTGTGACCTCCAATATATTGGTCAAACGGAGACAGCTTTCCGGTTGCGCTTCAATAATCACAGGTCACACGTCAGGTGCCTGCCTAGCCTTCCTCTGTCCAAACACCACACTACCCAAGGCCACTCTTTCGACAACATAACTGCCACAATACTCGAATCTGGTTTTAAATCGCACTATGAAAGGAAAGTTCGTGAATCTTTTCTTATTCATAAATTTAACGCCATAGCGTCTGGAATAAACGAGAACCCAGGGAGGCTTACGTTTTTACCGGCGAAACAGATAAATCAACCGCCGTAGCCCACAAACACGTTTGTTCACCGCCGTGATTACGTTGCGGTGTCATTGGTGACACATTAGTTAGTTGACCAGAACGCATGCACACTCTGTTACCCCATTTATGACATCAATGGTGATATTATGCTCATGTATTTTTTATTGACAACGAACGTAACTTACCATGGCATTGCCTTTTTTTGTTCATTCACAAATGTTGCGATATCACAAGTGTCCATCATATTATTTGTATCTATGTTTTCAAGTCACCTTGCCCTACCATAGTCTGTATAGCGCACTGCTGCTCCACTAACAACAAAATGCTGCGCATTTCTGAATATCTTTTTGTTAACATGTATGTCAATATTGCTAAGAGTGACTATTCACAATTGGGGGCCCCCATGCTATGTCCTTAAGAAGTGCGTGTTAGTGTAATATGCACGTATGCCCTGACGAAGGCCGGTCCCCGGCTGTAACGTTGGCAATAGAGCATCGTTTTTTTGTTTGCTCGTTCGCTTCTTCATGGTGACTTCTATAAATATATATGCTATCTAGTGAGACTAGTCTAGCTGTGCTATTCGAGAAATTAAATTAGAGGTTGTTAACTGGAATGTAATATGGCTCAGCGAAGTTACGAGGACACGTTAGACTTATATAGTGCTGAAGAATGGACACGTCCTATGCTACCGTGAAATATTTTACAGAAAAGAACTAAGGGTGAGGCTTCTGATACACAAGAGCATCGCTGGTAACATAGAGGAATACTGTAGCATCAGTGAAAGGGTGGCAAGTGTCATAATTAAGTTACACAAAAGGTACACGATGAAGGTAGTACAGGCCGACGCGCCAACATCGAGCCATGATGATAATTTGGTTGAATGCTTCTATGAAGACATAGAGTCGGCCATTGATGAAGTAAATACACAGTATACTATGAGGAGGTATAACATGAAAAAAACTGACCAGGCTATAAAAGCGGCAGAAGCCTAAAAGCTGCAAAGCCAGACTTGTGCATAGGCGGAAATCGGGTGAATGCATTGAGGAACAAGGAAGGTAATGTTATAACCAATAGGAATAGTATTGCCGAGATAGCGGAGGAGTTCTACAGAGAGCTGTACAGAAGTCCAAAGAATCAGGATGGTAATTTGAGAAACAACAGTAAACCACAGGAATTCGACATCCTACCAGTAACGACAGGGGAAGTAAGGAAAGCCCGAGAAGGAATGCAAAAAGTAAAAGCCGCTGCATGGCGAGAACAAGGTAAAGACGGACCTTCTGAAATATGGTGGAGAAATAGTGTTAGAAAAATTAACCACCTTAAATACGATGTGTTACTTGACAGGAAGGATACCAAAACTTCGGAAGAACGCCAACATCAACTTAATCCATAAGAAAGACAACGTCAGGGCCTCGAAAAATTGCAGGACGGTCAGGTTACTGTCCTTTCTCAACAAACTATTTACAAAAATAATAGCTAATAGAATTAACGCAATATTAGAGATCAATCAACCAAAGGACCAAGCAGTATTTCGGACCAGCTACTCCACAATAGACTATATAATACTATCATGCAGGTAATAGAGAAATGCGCTGAATACAACTATGCCCTATGCATAGCTTTTATAGATTAGGAGAAGGCGTTTAACTCAGTCAAGACATCAGCGGCGATGCAGGCCCTACAGAATCAGGGCATCAAAGAATCCTACATAAACATACTGGAAGAAATCTACAGAGGATCCACAGCCACCATAGTTCTCCATAAGAGAGTCTGACAGTATCGCAATAAAGAAGGGCGTAAGGCCGGGAGAGACAATCTCTCCAATGCTATTAACAGCATGTTTACTGGAGGTTTTCAGCACCCTAGATTGGGAAACGTTAGGGATAAAACTTAATGGAGAGTACCTCAGTAACCCCCGATTCGCTGGTGACTTTGCCTTGATAAGTTACTCAGGGGCAAATTACCGCTCATGATTACTAAACTAAATACAAAAAATAGAAAAGTAGGTCTCAAAATCAATATTCACAAAAGTGAAGTAATGTGCAACAGTCTCGGCAGAAAACGGCACATTGCGATAGGTGGAGAGACGCTGGAAGTTGTAAAGGAATGTCTACTTAGGACACGTAGTAACCACGGAGCTAAATACTGAGAGTGAAATAGCTAGAAGAATAAGAATAGGGTAGATCACGCTCGACAAGTATTCGACGGATTACATTCGGCAAGTATTCTCAGATCATGAATAGTAATCTGCCACTGACCCTCACGAGGAAGGTATATAATAGCTGCATCTTGCCAGTACTCTCCTACGGAGCCGAAACCTGGAGGCTTACGAAGAAGGTTCAGCTTATATTGAGGACGAATGCACCGAACAAGGGAAAGGAAAGTGATAGGTGTAGCTTTAAGAAATAGGAAGACAGCAGAGTTGAGTCATGAACAAACCGGGGTAAAGTGTATCATAGTTGAAATCAACAAAAAGAAATGGGCATAGGGCAGACACGTACTACGTAAGGAAGGGTTCACCGTTGTTTATTAAGGGTACCTGACTGGATTCCCAGAGAAGGCAAACGCACGAAGGAGAGACAGAAAGTTAGTTGCGCACATGAGATTAAAAAGGTTCGCAGGTATAACAGGGCAACTTTTTGAGCAGCGGCCGTAGGAAGTGAACGCCTTCTAAGAATATTTTTTTTTCTTTCCGCTGTAGACTTGTACTGTCCAGGTGTTCCAGCCGAGCAGCATTTTGTACTGCGCAATTAGGTCGTGCCTACGTGAACCACCCCTGGCCCCTCCACTTGTGCATGACTGCGTCGGCACTACGCGGCGACATTGACTTGCTATCGTCGTCTGGTACAACCTTTAGCGCCTTGTCATTCACACGTGGAACTCCCCGGCACTTGGTCCCTCTTGCGTCTGCGCTGGCCTC
Source organism: Rhipicephalus microplus (assembly GCF_013339725.1). Classification (NCBI taxonomy): domain Eukaryota; kingdom Metazoa; phylum Arthropoda; class Arachnida; order Ixodida; family Ixodidae; genus Rhipicephalus; species Rhipicephalus microplus. The sequence continues at coordinate 70,761 of NW_023611125.1, forward strand.
ATCGGAGGGTATATAAGGAAGCCACCAACGCATCCGGATCACTTCTTGAGCAGCGGCCCTAGGAAGTGGACACCTTCTAAAATTGTTTTTCTTTCCGCTACAGACTGGTGCTCTCCAGGTATTGCAGGCGAACAGCATTCCCTGTGCGCAACTAGGTCTTGTGTATGCGAGCCTCCCCTGGCTCTTCCACTTGTGTCTGATTGCGTCTGCGCTATGTGCCTACTGAAGGATCGACATCGACTTGCTATCGTCGTCTTGACCCTTAGCGTCCTGTCATTAACACGTGGAACTCCCCGGCACTTGGTTTTTCCTGCGCCTGCACCTGGCCTCATCGGAGGTTATATAGGGAAGCCACCAACACATCCGGACCACTTCTTGAGCAGCGGCCCTAGGAAGTGGACGCCTTCTAAGAATCTTGTCCTTTCCGCTACAGGTTGATTTTCGTATTATTATTATTTGTTTATATTACGTACTCACCTGCGGCTGCTGCTCATTAGTGTTGCTTTTTCGTTTTCTTTGCACAACTATGCCCACTAACACCGAGCTTGCTAAGAAAATTGAGCTACTTGAGTCACTGCTTCGTGCTAAGCTTGACGGTCTTCTTGGGGATCTTATGTCTGAGATATAGAATAAGTAAGACCAGGGACTTCACAATCTTTCTTCTCTTGCTGAGAGCGTACGTTACTTCAGTGAGCATTATGATTCCGTGCGCGCGTCAGTACATGGCCTGGTGCAGTCAAACAAAGCACTGAGGGCGGAAAATGACGAGCTATCTAGGAAGATTAGAGATATGGAGCAATACACTAAGCTCAACAACATTAAAATCAAAGGAGTCCCATGCACACAAGGCGGGAACTGTGTAGTTCTCTTGAAAACCATTTTGAACACTTCGATTTTTAGGGGCGAAGCTCCTTATGGCGTGGCTTGTGCGTCCATCGTAGTACGTAACCACCCATGGCACATACCTGAATTAGCGGTCCTTACGATTTTGACCTCCAAGGTGGTTCTGGTGAGAGATTTCTTCTGTGCGTTGTTGAGCAATAAAAGATAGTGCTCAATGCACATGTTAATGACTGCTAAGGGGGAATGAGAGACAGGAGCGTTCGGCCTTTAGGTAGCGCGCACGCTGCAATCCCCATTAGCAGCTATTGGCATGTACATTGAGCACGATCTGATAAGAAAGGGTTGCTACGTTATACTCGCTCGGTGTAACCTCCTTTAATTTAGAAAGGTTTAGCGAGCGTTCGGCCGCATAGCCATGAATACAGTGAACTAGTATATACCATGAACTCGAGGTGGTTAAAGGTGGGAAGTAAACCCGAAGCGCAAGCCGTTAGAAAGTGTGCATGTGCCACCTCCCGTTTAGTCCTTGAAATGTCCGCTGGATGGCGGTGCTTCTATATGGAGAATATATGATGAAAAGATGCGAGATGGTGGTACTTGGAGTGCTGAATAGATGGACGAACGGACACACAGGCAGATGCATGAATGGACGCATGAACGGACGCAGGCGCGGATGCATAAACGAACGCAGGGACGAACGCAGGGACGAACGCACGGACAGACGCACGCACGGACGGGTGGATGGACGCATGGACGATTATAGAGACGTACGCAGGAACGGACGGAATCAAGAACGAATGGACGGACGAATGCTTTGCCCCACTCCCCATCGTTCACTCCGTGGATATGCTGCCATTTTTTTTTCTATTCCATTGCTTTTGACTAGAATGATGTCGTTGCTTCCTTTCGAGGAAAATAAATCGCTGCTTGCTACTTCTTCTTATTCATTGCTGCAAATCAACGCGCGTAGCTTGCCCAAAACAATGACATTATTGCTTTTACTGGCTCTGTCATTCATTTTCATTTTTGTGTGTTACTGAAACATGGCTAGGATCTTGCGATGGTGATCTGTATAAATTTCGATCGTATAATTCTGAATATTTTCACCGCTATTTGGGTCGCTACGGCGGATCAGCTATCTATCGTCTAAGATTAACTGCAAAGGCTAGTCTGACCTATCTTTAAATGTTCTGACTGCGAATCAATATGGATCGAGGCTGAATTTCCCACCTCCAGTAGTCTGAATAAAGTGATTATTGCCAGTATTTACAGATCCCCATCTTCATCTATTCTGCATTTTTTACGCAATTTAACTGCTTCAATCAACATCGTCACTGCTGACAATAAGCACGTTGTTCTGGTCAGTGACATAAATATTAACCTAATGAATACAGATAATGACAGTACCATAGCATATAGCGATTGTTTTTTTTTGGCTTCGGGCTTGCGTCCTTAATCTCATCCCCTACTCGATTCTCAACCACTAAAACAAATACTCTCAATCACCACGTACTAAGTATTATATCACCAATGCCAACCGCAGAAGTCATTGATGTGCCAATCACCAATCTTCCCATATTTGTAACTCTCGCTGTAAATCTTCCTTGCCATAACGCGTGTCACTTCACTTCAACCTTCAATCGGGAAAACTTCATCAAGGATAATCAGGGCACTGACTGGACTTCTATTGGCAGCTTGCTAAATCCCGAGGAAGCTTTAGGTGACTTTTCCTGCCTATTTCTTATAGCTGTGTATGCAAATACTAAAACAGTCAAATGCAAGAAACTATTTCAGTTGCACCACAATCCGTGGTTCTCTCAAGGCTTGTTAACGAGTATGCGAAAAAACCTTTATAGGAAAGCTAAGACAGCCATTTAATAAAAATCTGAGACACAGGTATAAAAAATATAGTAGCATGCTGAATAATCTTCTCAAACAAAGAAATGGCTTTACTATCAGAAGGAACTCTGTAAGGAAAAAGTTGACCCAAAGAAAAAATTCCAGTTTTTCAATGACTTTTTGAACAGACCTCAGGTTAGTAATATAAATGATAAAATCAGGTATGATCAGCAAATCTGTACTGAGTCATCTGACATAGGTGAGTCTTTTAGTGATTACTTTTACGATATCTCTAGGAACAGGCCCACAGCATCTTCATGCCCTTCTACTTGCTGTACCCATTCTTTTTTTTTCTTTTTCCTGTTACTACTGATAAAGTCTATTCAACAATTCTCAGTCTAATAAACTGTAGTGCTGTGCTAGACAACATATCGGCGTTTCATTTAATACCCCTGTCACACGGGCACTTAAAAGTCTTTTAAGTAAGCGGTCTTTTTCCGAAAAAGAGTTCCTGACAGCAGACACACGGCACAGAGCGAACTCCTTTTCAGAAGGGGTCTTTTTCGTAAGCGGAGTTCGTCGATCTCTTTTACGGCTCCGAATGAGTAGCCTCAAAACCAGTGGGCGCCAGCAATTTTAGAAGTGGTGGGAAAAAAAGAGTGAATGCTTATTTTTCTGTCACCAAAACTCTTTGTAATAACAAATTTCATATCCTGCAGGAGGTGTAATGAACTCTTTTAATGGTTATTTCATTTTCTACTCTCGTAAGCAGCTACAACGCGTCGGCAATATTACCTGGTGATGCCCGGTCTCGCGCCGCGCCATTTTGCACAAGCGAGCAAAGCGTGGCAGTCGTGTGTTTGCCCGTCATTCAAGTGGTCAAGCTTGTATAGGGCAATGCCGACTCGCTTCTCAGGAGTGATGGTTTCACGCATGCTGGTGCACTGTCTTTCGAGCTCACTGCGCAAGCTCTCCACAATGAAACGAAAGGTGGGCGGCTACACTCGAAATGATTGCTTGAAGTTCTGCTCACCGAGGTGAGGTACAGTTCCCTCGAACCACCTCTCGTTTCGTCTGAAGGCCCAGATCGATCGATCGCAGGCCTTCTCCGACAGCTCCATTGCGCACATCGAGGAATTGCTGAACAGCAGTTGCTGCTTGATCCTCTCCTTGGCGGCTTTTGCAGCGTCTGCCTCGCTTTTCAGAGCGAGAAGGCAGGCCGTGAGGCTTGCGATCCTCGCTTTTTCTTCCGTATGGTTGCCCATAACATGTCGAGAGCAGCGAAAAACAAATACGGCAAATAAAAGCCCAGTGGTTCCAGACGGACTTGTGCACGTCGCTAGTTATGGGAATGCTTCCTTAACTAGTGCAACAAACTTTCGCATTGGTGTTTCTTCATCTCTTATTCTTAAAATTATTTGAAGAAACGAGCAGTGCAACAAGTCTTTAATTTGCACATCGTGATACATCGTTTAATTTTTATTGCTTCTCTTTTAACTGCTAGCGTCTTCGAACGAAAACACGAAAAGGAGATCGTTGCTGCCGTGTCTCTGCGCCGCAACACCTCTTTGTTAAAAGCCTTTCAACTTCGTAAAAGACCGCTTACTTAAAAGACTTTTTGCGCGCCCGTGTGACACAGGTATAAGGCTTTCTGCTACAGATATTGCGGAAGTACTAAGTGATATAATTATTGGCATTATTTGGAACTTGACACATTTCTGAACTCATCAAAGAAGTTAAGTTAATGCCAGTACACAAAAAGGCGAGACAACAGATGTCCGTAATTATCGTCCTATTTATATTTTGTCCTTCGTCAGCAAATTTATTGAAAAATTATTTTTGAAACTTATTACGAGTACCTCAACAAATTTCAGTTACTAAAGCCTTCTCAATTTGGTTTCCTTGCTGGTAGTTCTACGATTTCAGCATTGCTATCATTAACCGATTTCTTGAAATCTTCTATCGACAACGGTAATTTAGCAGGGTCAGTTTTTCATGATTTAATGAAAGATTTGACACCATCAGTTTTTATTTAGCAAGTTATAATCCTTAGGTGTCACTGGACCATGCTTAACATTCATAATTAATTACCTACTTGATCGTGAACAATCAGTGTGCATAGGGGGTGTTATTTATACCGTTAAAATTATAAATCAAGGGGTACCACAGGCCTCTATTCTTGGGCCCTCACTGTTTTGTATCTATAATGATGATTTGCCTTGCTACCTTGATGATTCTAACGTTATTCTTTACGCTGACGATACGGCTATTTCCATGTCACATAAATAAATAACTTCTTTGAATAATAAGATGAACAACGAACTGACCGTCATTGTTAAATGGTGTCGTATGAACAACTTAATTAAAAAAACTCAGTTGATCATTTTTCAAACCTCTAAAAAATGCATCCTTGTATACCACAGGTGTCTATCGACCATCACTTCATTCCTGCATCTGATTGTGTGTGTTTTCTGGGCATAAAATTAGACCACTACTTGAGGTTCAACAATCATATACTTTGTTTCGAACAAAAACAGCATTTGGTATAAGATCACTCCCTAAATCTCGTTCATTTTTTTTTCTCTTGAAAACTTATTGTCTTTATACTTTGCCTTCATACATAGTCACGTCACCTATGTAATTACTTCACGGAGTAACCAACACCTATAACACTCATCTTCTATACGTACAGCACATTCAGAATCAGGTCCGATGATTCGCATTATTAGTAGCAGTTAATTTCATTCCAATGCTACCCCCCTTCCTTGGGCTAACCGCACTCTTACTGTGTCTGGCTTGTTTTATTTTCACGTAATCATAATGTTATTTGAACAAATGAACACACAGCTTGTTTTTGATTTAATCAATGCTAGATTACTCACTCACATCAACAGCACTAGGTTCACCCATAATCATATGTTTCTTTTTACCTAAACGTAACAAGAACTATGGGAAAATGACTTCCTATTTCGCTGTCATTAATTTTTGGAATTACTCACTGTACTCAGCAAAATTGTTGTCATCATTGCATGCATTCGAACATGAACTTAAAAATTTCGTTTGCATAACAAGGCTGACAACAAGACTATTTCATAATATAAAGTGCAAGTAATTTGAAATTTGAGACTGGGGTTATTTTTAGTTTGCTTCATCCACTTGTATTGCTTTGACCGTGCTTTTTGTTCTTTCACTTATTTCGTTGTAGTTCTTTTGTACTTCTACTGTTCACTTCCACCTACGTTGTGTAATATGACATGCTGTTAGAATTAAACCTTTTATTGTTATGGTTAACTGAGGGTCACAATGCAGTCGGCGGATCATGGGAGAGGCCTTTGTCTTGCAGTGGGCGTAGTCAGAATAATAATCAAGATTATATATATATATATATATATATATATATATATATATATATATATATATATATATATATATATATATATATATATATATATATATATATATATATATATATATATGGTGGTGGAGGTGCCGTAGCGTTGCAAGTAGTCGAGTAGATCCTCCGTGAGCCGTCACAACGTGGTTTATTTCGACGTTTCAGCCAGAGTCTGGCCTTCATCAGAAATGAGGGTACACTTTGGGTACGCGAAAAAAAAAAGAAAGAAAGCAATGATAACATTAGGTAGAACCCCTCCCCTGCCCCTCCCTCGCCAGCCCCTTCCAACCTATTTTTCTTTTTTTCTCGTGATCACCTTCAAGATGTCCGCGGTCTGCATATCCTTCTTTCCACTAGCGTATGGTTCCCGACCAGACGGCGCCGCATGGCTCCGGCGGTTCAGTGTGGGGAGGAACTTTTTTAAAAAGGTTAAGCCTTTACCTACTCAGTGCCTCCTGGACGTCTCGTCGTTGAAAGAGGGGCGCCACGCATTGCCACAGAGGCTAGCAAGCGGGTACAATGTCAATTCTGGCCCGCTCCTGGAATACGCAGTATGCGCCTCCTGATTGTGCACAGGGTTGTTGCAGGACACGTTATGCTTGGCACAATTGATTGGATGCTTTAACTGCTGCGAGTGTACCCGGATTCTCATTTATTCCTCTATCGAGCGTGTTAAATTGGTGGATGAGGTGTGAATCGCGTTATTCAAGTTCACGGTTTGATATAAATCCCGTTTCTAAGAGTTACGGATAGTTTGTCGAATGCACGGTCGAAAAGGTTGAGATGTTTTGATAGAGGTAGACTTGAGGCTGATTTCGCATAAGTTCAGTTATTATGGAAACGAATCCAAAGTGGTGTTTCTCTTTTTCCGAAGTACTACGTACTGCACACGTTGCATTCGAGTAGGCATACCACATTAGAAGAATCGCATGTTAGGCTTCCTCGTATGTTAATTGAAAACTTGGTTTCTGTTCTGGTTGATTTGTCTGTTTCTCACATCATTTTACATACAAGACATCGTGACCTTAAACAATGTTGGCATGAATGATCAGGGGGGAAGTATTGATTTGAAAGTGGACAAATATGTCTTTAAGGTGGCATGGTCGTCGGTAAACGACGCCAGGAACGAATGCGAATGCTCGTTTCAGACGTTCACTTTGTTCAAGAATGTTGTAAGGTCGTTTAGGATTTTGTTTACATTGGGTAAGTTTGTCCTGTTAGTTAAACAGAGGTTTGTTTGTTGCGGGTCTTCTTTCAGTGGTCGCTTCATAAGTAAGTCATTACGCTTCAGTTTTCTAGCTTTCTGAACGGCGTCATAAATACATGTGGCGGGTAGTTTGTTTATCGAGCATAAGTTATAGCCTTTGCGATGTCGTGTCAAAATCAGCGTCTTTTAAGCAGATTAGCTTAATCCGGTGAGCGTGGCTGTATGTAATACTGTTTTTGTTTTTTATGGAAAGATAAATAAACTGGTCGCTATGTTCAACACCATTCTCCGCCATAACACTTTACCGAACGCGGAAATACCCTGTTAACATATTTCGAACAGAATAAATACCAAGCCATTATTACCACAAACATTATAAGAAGAGACCATGTCCCCAACCCCGCGTTTCCTAAATACCACTACAACACCACCACCCAGAAAACCACTAACGGTAGAAAGGAGCACCCATCTATGAACACACCCTGTGACCCTGTGATTGTAAATATATCGGACACGAGTTTGTCACCTGACGAAGAAAAAGTGCTATCCAAAGGACTAAGCCTCTTCCCGACTACAAAAATTTTTGACGAATTTCACTTGCTCCGAGACCTCGACAACTTCGCTAGAAACTTGAGGTTGTGCGAATATTTTTGGACAGGCCTCCTAACCACGACATTTCACCGTCGTAAAACAAATGATTGGACAGCGAACAGTAATCGAGACAAGTGTCTGGACCTCTATATCACCGCTGTACAGAAAGATATAGTACACGAATACCACAGACAGAAAGGAAACCGAGGAAACATGACAAAATCTGAAAAAATGAGTGTGAGAAATCTGGCATCTAGGACAGACATAACAATAAAACCCGCTGACAAAGGAGGATCAACTGTAGTCCTTAATACAACCAACTACTTACAAGAAGCATACCGTCAACTAGATGACTCAAAATTTTACGAACGCCTCCCAGGTGATCCGACAGACGAATACAAACGTATTGTATCAACAGAACTAAGGAAACTGTTGGGTGCAGAAAAGATAACCAACACTGACCACAAACTGATGCGAGCAGCATACCTTCGTCCAGGTGCGCTTTACATCCTCCCAAAAATTCATAAACCTGGTAACCCAGGTCGATCCAATCATATCAGGCATCGGTACAATAACTTAGCCCATATCAGGGTACGTGGACAAACTAATAAGCCACATTCCATGCAGGCTCACGTACGTACCTAACAGACACCACAAATTTTCTTAGACACATTGCAAGTCTGTGTGTGCTGAAAAACTCGTACTTGGTTACTCTTGATGTGTCCTCATTGTATGCAAATATTCCTCACGATGACGGCGTAGCTGCATTACAACACACACACACACACACACACACACACGTATATATATATATATATATATATATATATATATATATATATATATATATAGTAGACATACTCGATTGGTGTACTACTTGTCCTCAGTGTGCAATTTGGCGTTTTCATCATCCATTTTCATTTATCCTGCTCTTTTCTCTGGTGCAGTTCTGCAATGACCCCTTGGCGATCTACGGAAATATTAAGCTCGATAGGCGCAACCATATAATTGCGAGCACCACGACTGACCCTATGCATATGCTAATGACGACGTTCGAGACGAACGAAACCATCTATTTGAAGGTATTAGTAGCTTTAATAAATTTACATTCATTTGTAAGATTTATTGAATGGATGAAGCAAGTGTTACTTAAAGCGTTCTGTTTACATAGAAGTCTTTTTCTGACGATAGCCTGCCGACCCCAGGGCGCTCTAAAAAAATCTTTTTTTTTCTCTACAAATACCGTCATAAATGATCACTCTGGCCATCTGCAGATACCTTACACCGCAGAAAAAAGTGATTGGAAAGGCAGCGAGCTTTCATAAATTTTTAAAATATTCGAAGAAGTTTGTTCAAACAACCGTGTAATCTTCGCTATAAACTTGCAAACACGTTAGTTCCACTGCGAATCCAAATAACTGCCGCTTTTTGAAAACGCGCCTCTTCTTTAAGCGACCACCGGCAAATTCGTACTCTAGCCACTACAAGAAGTACTTAAGCCATAGAGGCCTTTAATACAGTTAAACCTTTTTATAAGAGACATGTCCGATAGCAATTCTTGTCTTATATATGAGATGTCTCTTACAAGCAGGGTGCCTCATATGCATTTTCTCATCAATCCACATTTTACTGTAGCACACTTGTATCTTTTATACCAATTTGTCTCCTTTATCAGTGCCTCATATGAAGGGGTTCGACTGTACTCTATAGCGGTAAATCTGGCTCCGGTGTCCACGCATGGCGCTTTAGCAAGCATGGGAATGATGGGGGTACATCAAACTTGTCTAATCTGCGTTCTCAACATCACAACCTTGATCTATTTAAGCTTACCAATTCAAATCATTGACAAAGTTGACAGCGTACTCTTTTTTTTATTCGATACAAAAACCAAAACACAATACCCAACAAAGCAACAAGTGCTTTTAAAGCGGCAAGCATGAAGATTAGGCAAATCCATGTAGTACCCACCGGTGGCTGAATGACCAAAGTGCCAAATTTTTCTCTGGTATAATATTAAAAACCTATGATTTGAACAGCTGTGATCGCTCAGTGGCCGTCATTTCACTTAAAACTGCTGCATATAAAAAGCACGCTGCTCTCAGCGACAGCGTGCAGTGATAGCTAGCCACAGTATACACGTCATAGTGGCAGCATACACGGCGCCCGCTACGCGTGGCAAGTGGCAATGCGGCTGAAAGTGATGCGTCACGTAATAAAACACTCCCCAGCGGTCTTGTAAAGTAAAATTATACGTACTAAACATGAGACGTGCCACATCGCGTAACCATGTGTGTCGATCTATGTTGGATGTTACAGTACTGCAAGCTCAGGAAAGAATATGCTAACATCCCGTTCGGCCTGTCCATATTCGACCTAGAATGTGAGGACTGGGGAAACGCCTGCACAAAGGACAACACAGCCATACCAGGCACGAAGCGGTTCACGCAGGTCACGGATACCTACGCTACTGTCAAGAGCTGGACCAAGGGCAGTTTCCCGTGCTAATGACGGAGAATAACCCGTCCTAAATATGTTACGAGCTCGCTGGTCTACTTCTTTTTGAGATTACATTTCGCTTCGATGTATAATACAACGTATTCCTTGCGTGGTGAATGATTTACTGTTCGCCACGCGTGGAGACGACCACGAACTGATTGTACGGCGTGTGTACAGAATCTTATAAGTATCTCTACTTTTTGTAAATAAAAGTACTTCTATAGTGTTTGTAAAGTGGGGCACGCCTTACATGATATTCTCTAACGTTATTTGTTAATTTCTTCACAGTTTATTGCTCTTTTGAGCTGGGAAGTTGCTGAAGTAGCCATAGTGTGGGAAAATTACTTATTCCTTCAGCTGCGTATTTATCCTTACGTGTGCTACAATGTCTGTCTCACCGTTACGAATACTTGCACAACTTCAGAGAGTTTCACTTGAGTCTGTGCCTGCACAGCTTTTCGATTCCTAATTCACACGTGATGAGCCCTTGGGAGGCAATCGATGTATTTCCCTTGCATATTGTTTTAATGCTCCGCAATCCGTGCCAGTGGGACTTAGAGGGCTGATAATCTTACCGTAAGCGCATTAACTGTTGTGGCTGAAATACTTGTCGCTGTTCTGACATCATGAGCACATCACATGGCCAGATATTGACCAAGAGTTACCAGACGCGTGTTCATCTTCCCGCTTTCTTTAGTAGACATACTCATTGGTGTACTACTTGCCCTCTGTGTGCAATTTGGCGTAATATGAAAAGAACCAGCGCCCACGATTATGCATAATAATGCTTCAGTTCTTGTGAAAATTTAGCTCACGTGTTCATGCTCTGCTCACTAGAAGCCATTGTTAACAGTTATTGAAATTGACAGGGCTTACTTTAGTGCCTGATCACCCAGATAACGCTTTGTGCTCACCCCAGGCGGCTTCATAGCCGGCAACCTTCTCGAAGCGGTGGCATGACAGCCACTGCCACTGCACCAGGATTGTTTACAAGGTGGACAGATATAAAAAATGTTGCCAAAATATGGCAAAACTGGACATAGAGTGCTAACTTCAAGAGCAGTGAAACCAGCAAAAAGTAACTGTGCTTTTGCAATAACTACCACGGCGTTTTTTTTTTTGCTTCATTAAAGAGTGCTGAACGTAAGAATATTTTTCTCATTTCTTCCTTAGTGGTGACTGTATCACGGGTGAAAAAAAATGAGCAGTCCTTCCACGTTGATTGATTGTCAATCAATAAAGCTATGAAACGCGAAACGAGCTCATTGGCGCTATTGCGGATGTATACTGCCACGTTCCAAGTCTTTGTTAGGGTCCCAAAACACCACACGATTCTCAGTGCAAACCGCGCCTGCAGTTTTCGAGAAGGTTCCGGACTGTAGTAGACATTTCGATAAGATCACGCCCACTGTGCGAACGGTACAGATTGTTCTGGAACCTACGCCACCGCCAGCGATAACGCTAGAACATTCGACCGCAAGAGTATAAATGCCGACGCGCTTCACCGCTTGTCAGTTGTTGATCGAAGGCCGACGCTCCGTTCGCCGCTATCAGTCCGAGACTGCTATCTGTACGAGACTGCTGCTGTAATTGGACTTTCCATTTACCGGGCACAGGTTCGCCTAAATAAACAGTTAAATCCCAACACGAAGTCTCCTGTCTTCGGCCACGTCACGACCCCGTGACATCTGGTGGAGGTGCTGCTTCGTTCATGTAGCGGACGCCCCCGTCAAGCCGTGAACCTAGCCCACGTTGCCGAGAAGACACCGACGCCAATCAGGAGCAGCGAACAAGCCGCCGACAGCAAGGGCTACCACCGGAGTACGGGCTTCTACAAGACAAGGCACGGAAGACCAAGGCCATGACCGCGACTGCAGCGACAATGACAACCGCAGCGTCCCAGCCCACGATGGTCATGCATCAACCCAGGGAACCCCCAATTTTCCATGGGTCATCGTTCGAAGACCCGGAGTCCTGGCTAGAAACATACGACCGTGTGGCCGCCCTCAACTACTGGGACCATGACGAAAAGCTGCGTCGTGTGTTCTTCTATTTGGGAGACACCACAAGAACCTGGCTCGAAAATCGGGAGTCCACGCTCCGAACGTGGGATGTTTTCTGCGGCGCATTCCTGCAAACGTTCGCGAGCGTCGCTCGCAAAGAGAGGGCCGCTGCTTTGTTAGAGACCCGGGTTCAGCTACCAAATGAAAATGTCGCCATTTTCACAGAAGAAATGACCCGACGACCCAGATGACGACTACTTCTTGGGAACGATAACTACCGACGACTTCGCTGAACGACAGCGGGCCGACCCGGAACTTAAGGCCATAATAAAATACCTCGAAGGTAGGACCGCCGAAGTCCCGAAGGTATTCAAGCGCGCACTTGCGTCGTTCTTTCTACAAAACGGTCTTCTACAAAAGAAAAACTATTCACCGCTTCGAGCTAAGTACCTCCTTCTGGTGCCTTCAGCTCTGCGACCAGAACTCCTGCAGGCCCTGCACGACGATCTGATGGCAGGGCACCTCGGTGTTTCTCGCACGCTCGCGAGTATAAAAGAAAGGTACTACTGGCCACGTCTTACCACCGACGTCACTCGTTATGTGAGGACACGCCGGGACTGTCAGCAACGCAAGACACCGCCGACAAGGCCAGCGGGACTTCTGCAGCCAATTGATCCACCTTGCCGACCTTTCCAGCAGATTGGTATGGACCTACTGGGGCCGTTCCCGACGTCGGCTTTCGGAAACAAGTGGATTGTGGTAGCTACCGACTACCTCACCCGCTACGCCGAGACAAAAGCCCTGCCAAAAGGCAGTGCATCCGAGGTAGCTAAGTTCTTCGTCGAAAATATCATCCTACGTCACAGCGCCCCGGACATCCTTATCACCGACAGAGGAACGGCATTCACTGCCGACTTAACTCAAGCGATCTTGGCATACAGCCAAACAAACCACCGCCGGACGACAGCGTACCACCCACAGACCAACAGCCTCACCGAGCGGCTTAACAAGACGATCGCCGACATGCTGTCAATGTACGTCGATGTCGAACACAGGGCGTGGGACGCCATTCTTCCGCATGTGACCTTCCCATACAACACGGCGGTGCAGGAGACGACGCAGATATCTCCATACAAGTTGGTCTACGGAAGGAGCCCGGCAACGATGCTCGATGCCATGTTACCCAACGTCACCGACGAAGAAAACCTCGATGTGAGCGAGTACCTTCAACGCGCCGAAGAAGCCCGACAACTTGCGCGTTTCCGTATCAAGAATCAACAGACAACCGACAGCCACCGTTACAACCTTCGACGACGCTTCGTGGAATACCAGCCCGGTGAACGTGTTTGGGTGTGGACGCCGATACGCCGACGTGGACTAAGTGAAAAGCTTCTGCGACGGTACTTCGGACCGTACAGGGTGGTTCGACGTCTCGGCCCACTTGATTACGAGGTTGTCCCCGACGGCATCACAAACTCTCAATGACGCCAATCGCGACCCGAAGTCGTCAATGTCGCGCGCCTCAAGCCGTTTCATGCGCGTTAACAAACTGAAACAGTGTTTTTTGTATTATTGTTGTATTGTAGTTTATTCATTGTACTTTCTTGCATTATTATTGTACCTTCATCTTTAGTTAAAGCATTGGGACGATGCCTTTCTTCAGAGGGGGGCAATGCCACGTTCCAAGTTTTTGTTACCGTACCAAAACACCACACGATTCTCAGCGCAAACCGCGCCTGCAGTTTTCGAGAAGGTTCCGGACTGTAGTAGACCGTTTCGATAAGATCACGCCCACTGTGCGAACGGTACAGATTGTTCTAGAACCTACGCCATCTCCAGCGATAACGCTAGAACATTCGACGGCAAGAGTATAAATGCCGACGCGCTTCGCCGCTTGTCAGTTATTGATCGAAGGCCGACGCTCCATTCGCCGCTATCAGTCCGAGACTGCTATCTGTGCGACACTGCTGCTGTAATTGGACTTTCCGTTTACTGGGCACAGGTTCGCCCAAATAAACAGTTAAATCCCTAAACGAAGTCTCCTGTCTTCGGCCACGTCACGACCCCGTGAAAATACGTGCCACCGAAATTGGGCCAATCGCCGTAATCACCACTGCCCTTTTAAATGCGAAGAATATCTATCTATCTATCTATCTATCTATCTATCTATCTATCTATCTATCTATCTATCTATCTATCTATCTATCTATCTATCTGTTTAGCGGCCTACGACTTTCAGCTCTCCTAGCAGTTTGGATAATGGTATCGATACCAAGTTCGGTATGACGTAAGATGACTGTTGGCGAACATAACTGACCAGTCGTAACATGAAAATCATGACATGTTATGAATGCACTGATTTACATCTTATGGTCTTGCTGCTGTTGCGGTGGTTTCGTCCACAGGACAAATTGCAAAACTGGTATGGTATGAGATGACTGCATAGCGAACACAAGGGACGGACTCTAACATGGAAATCATGATATGCATGTCATGTAAGTTATGACTCAGCGTTTCGCTAACTTCAAGTATACTAAATTTGGTATCACGGGACGTGAATGGATGACAAAGGTACATGATTGGTGCAAACATGAAAATCTTGACATGCGTGTCATGCAAGAACATGACCACAAACCACGCTCATGATTCGCTTGCAGCCGTTTCGTCGCTTCACACATGCCAAACATGGTATTACTTGACTTCAATAGATTACGAAGGTAAAATAACACGTCCTAACATGATCGACTAAGGTTGCACGATGGGCTTGTTGGTTATTCATGTTGTTCGAGGTATCGTGCATCCAGGAACGATAACGCTAGAACAGAATCGAAAGAAGCACTAACCAAATGACAAGGCTCAATATAGAAGCGAAATTCATTGCTAAGTTTGGGGACGCATGTATAAGCAAGCCATCAGTATCATTACCATTGAAAGAATTGCATTAGTTGGATGTCGCATGAGTTGCAGTAGATCACATTTTTCTGGTTCTAGCACGTGGTTGTGAGGCGCCATGTTTTGGTAAAGTATTGCTGTTTCTCAGATTAAACCGCATTGTTGAAAGTTAGCGCTGTGTATGTGTTCTGTGTCTTCTTCTCTATCCCGTCCTGGATGCGCTATACCTCGAACAACCTAACATGATAATCATGATTTGCGTGTCATGTAAAACATGACTACATGCTACACGCCTCGCACGCTCACGGATGTTTCGCTAGCCCCAAATAGAATAAAATTTGTATCGCGTGACGTAAACAGCTGACGAAGGTAAATGGCACGTTCAAACGTTTACTATAAACTCGGACACCGGGATCTTTTAGTTCCGTGGTGCAATGTACAATGAGTCGGGAAGTATAAAAAGCGAAAAGTGGCTTCGAAAATTCGGTCTGATTATAAATTCATGGCCACTGATTTCAAGCGTACAGTTCGCAAAGCAAAAGAATACTACATTATGAATAAATTTATTTACCTAACTTCATTTATTTATCTGACTTCCAAGAGGGCAGTGGAAGCCAGAGGGTTCCTGGACAAGGGAACCTTTCCACCTTAGGGTGACACCGGGCCTCACTCCAAACAGTGTTTTGTAAATAAACGTTTATTTTTCTTTCTAACTTCGATGCGAGAAAAATGATTCCACAGTCAAACGCATCGAATCCGCCATTATGTCTCCTAGCGAACTTTCTGATTTATTGGAAAATATGGCTAAAGGCTTACAAAACAAGTTTACGACAGTTTTGCCAAAGCCAATGTTGAAATTGAAGGGCGGTTGATGATTTCAAGGAGGTATGTTTGGTGAACTGGCGGATGTGATTAAGTGCTCACCGCCAGCTGCTCCTGGACCTGACGAGGTGACATCTAGAATGTTAAAAGTCCTATACGAAATATCCCCACATGAAATCCGTAATATAGGTAATTATTCACTGCGAATTTTTTTTGTATTCCAGCAGATTGGAAGCATTCCTAAAATAATTTCCGATACTAAAGAAACAGGAATGGAATTCAATCTGGATAACACAAGGCCTATTTCATTAACGTCTAACTTCGTGAAACCTGTACAGAGAATCCTAAATGCACTGTATAATGAACTATATCAATGAACATACAACATTAAACCCCAGTCAAATTGGCTTTAGATCGGGATACTTCATTTGGTGTGCACATGTGGATTTTGAAAGTCGCATACAGCTGGCTCGGCATCGATGCAAATATTGTGCACTAGTCACTCTAGACTTATCTAAAGCGTACGATAAAGTGTAGTATTCTATTCTATAATCCAGCAGATGCAAGACTATTGCTTTCCAAAATATGTGACATCATAGATTACAGAGTTTGTAGAAGACAGAGAATTTCATTGCTTCTTGGATGGATGCTCTTCTAAAAGATTAAAGCAGACACGAGGAGTACCTCAGGGCTCAGTGGTATCACCTGTTTTATTCAATATATTGCTAAGTTCCATTCCAGCTCATCGGGATATTCGAATTGGCGTGTATGTAGACGATATTGCTTTCTTTGCAACAAACAGTGATCTGCACTCATTGCATCAGGCATTATAGAATTACATGAACATGTTTGAAGCATGGCTTGACAATATCCATATGTCACTGAACGTCAAAAAAGTGCGCTTTTGCCATTCTATTTTAAGGATCCTGTCAACATTTCTTTGATCTATTGTAACGAGCTCATTCTCAAGGTAGATACCCTGAAATACCTAGGCATAATATATAACAGAACGTTAAATTGGAAAAGCCACATAGACGAAGTTGGCTATAAAGCGTCACGTGCCTTGGGGTGGTTACGAAAATTGCGAATCAGAAAAACGGGATTGCGAAGGAGTTTATTGATGATAATTTACAAGATGTATGTGCGACATATCATGGAATTTCGGTGTGTATTACTTTCTGTTAGCGCGGCATATAAGATACGACAGTTAATATTATTAGAAAAAGAAGTTTTGTGCTTGTGTCGTGGGCTCCCCAAATTTGTCGCAAATAATGTGTTGTATGTGGAAGCGCATGAGATTAAGAAGTCTGCGGGTATAAATTAACAGCAGCAAGCACAGGACCGGGTTAACTGGTGGAACATGGGAGAGGCCTTTGTCCTGCAGTGGACGTAGTCAGGCTGATGACGATGATGATGATGATGTGGAAGCGCGTCTTCCACCTTTGTTTACTCGGTTTAAGATACTTACAGTTCTAACTTTTTAAAAATATACAATTCACCTCTGAGACAGGCGTTTCGCGTTTTTATTCAAGAACCAAGCGCATTCTTCTGAACACAATAGTCAAGACTACACTCCCCTCAGATTGGGTTCGTTCAAGGGCTGCTAGAACCTCTGAATGTAAATATGTATCAGATTACCCCAACAAGTATACCTAATTCAAAACTTGAAAAGAAATCTTATGATATTTTTCCTCTAATGCGAAACAAATACCCCTTCGATATTTAAATAATCAGTTACAAGATTACTTTACTCATCTGTCCATAAACATTATTGCCACGGATGCATCCGTATTAAACGATAAGCGTGGAGTAAACATCTTCTGTACCTCTATAGACTGGTCTTTCAGTTCGATTACCAGATTATACGCCTATATTCATTGCCGAATCATTTGCTATCATTCTAGCTCTTCGTACACTCCCCGCAAGCGAGTCAGAAGCAGTCATACTGACTTATTTTCTCTCAGTATGTACTGCAGTCTCTGCAGCAAAAAATTGAACATTAAGGAGTGTGATTAGTAGTTTATTACCAGCCAACCTGAGAAAATTCCACTTGCTATGGGTACCTGGCCACTGCGGGATTTAAACGAATAAGATGGCAGACTGGTTAGCCAAAGCATTTTTAAGTGGACCACTCTTACGTATTTTACCTTATTTCACTTATGTAACAGCTATAATATATAGAAATGCTTGTTTGCACAAGGAAATAGACAAATTATCATTGGATAACGTCAGAGACTTCGCACATCTAAGATTTTGCTGGAACAAACAGTAGTGCGTAACTCGGCAGTTAGAAATTACGATCACCAGATTACGATGCCGAATTCCGCACCTGAACTATTTATTACTCACATAAAGCTGGACTCACAGCATCTCCGTTGTGTCTTTTTTTGCAAGGAATTACAAACAATAGATCATTTCTTTTTATTCTGTCACTGATATTCTTATCAAAGGAAATGATACCTGGTCGAACCAATTGAGAAGCTAGGTTTAAAAATGAACGGGGCAGTAATTTCATCCTTTGGAGAGATTACATTAGGTTATTGCCACAGGGAGGTTGCTCTGGTGTGTGCGCGTACACTCTAAGCCAAAACGGAGCAACAGGGGTATAGGGGTTGCTCCTTTCAGGGAGCAATTGCATTGCCACTCCCATTACTCTCCTAAAAGGAGTAACTGCAGAGGGAGGAACCGTCGCTCTCCTTTCAGTTCCTCCTTTGGGGGATGAACAGTTACTCCCCCCAGTTCCTCCCTGCAGACCAACAGTTACTGCCACCAGTTGCTCCCTGCCGACCAACCATTACTCCCACCAGTTGCTCTTCTAAGAGCAACAGTTACTCTTTACCGTTCCTCCCACGTGTTCGCAGTTACTCTTTGAAAACCAACCGCACATGCTTCCAGTTACTCCTTGGGGAAACGAGTATTTTATCTCGAGTATGCTTGTCACACGCTTAACACATGGCGAGAGCTCCTTGGAAGAGCACTGCTTGGGTGCTTCTAACACAAAAAGTGGACAATATTGAAAGGAAATTAAATGCTTTATTGTTCTTTTTATGAGGCGACGTGTGACCACACGTAAAAGTAGACTTCGCCACACCACATCCAGCACTAAACAAACACCATAATACATCAAAGGTTTTCTGCGTCATCTGTGGAAAAACAATCTTAAATTTCTAGCATAGGGCAGTCTGTGTCATCATTGGTGAGAGAAGGACAACTTCTCCAATTCTGAAGAACTCAAGTTTCGCAGCTGGTGTTTCCATCAGGCTAGCGCAGCAGAACGTCACCGCAGGCATATGTGAAGCATCTCATTGCTGCAAGAAAAAAAATAGAAGTGTGAGGTTAAACATGCCAGAATCAATTCATAACAATGAGTCACACACACTGCAGCAGCGCTTACATTCTAGGATGTCTACTGCAAAACGAAATGTGAAAAAAAGGAAGGTTCGGCAAAACGTTACTTGGCAAGCCATATAAATGCTGATGTGGTAGACGCTCTTCACATGATGTTTCAGACAGCAATATTCTGGAAGAAAATGTGCAGCACCTCAACAAGGCATATTTGTAGCAGTTAAAGATACCCTTAGGTTCAGTTAACTTGTTTCCTATACACAGCTGAGTGACATTTCTATGAGCCCATTCACCAATGGGCATTCTAAATGAGGTCATGTGTGTGGCAAATAACACGTACTGTCCGCTCATGTTAAAATACTTATTTAGCTCGTGCACATAGTTGCTCTCGATTCTACTGTTCTATCATACGCTGCTGCGTCTTGAATTGTGCAATACCTGTAGGCACAAGCCAAGCATGCAAAGCCTGCTTGAAAGCAACCATTTGCAGAGGCTACATGATAATCTTCAGTATATTTCTTTGTACCTGACGTAAACGGCTGGACAAAACTATAGACAAATAAATGTAGACCGTGCTACCTTCAAAAAATGCTTTAAATTTAGAAAACTAGGGTGCATTTGTTCACTCGGTTGACGAGTCACAGCCACGAGATATGTAAGCGAAGCAATATATCTTAAGGCATGCACAGATATTCTGATTCTTTGTTTGACAGTGTCACAGATAGCTTGCCAATACATATATATTTGAGAGCAACAAGATGTGAAGCTTTTATTAGTTCAACGTCTTGTTGGTTCACAGCCAAACAGGTTACTGCTTGTTAGACAAATTGGAATAAGCGCACCATGGTTTCCAAAAAAAAAAAAAACATTATTAGAAGTTAGCTACCGGTGTGAATGTCTGCCTATTTATTTTGTACTGCCTTCTACATGTGCCACAAAGACATTTGTTGAGGATGTGCTACCAGTCAAGCCAAGATCGCATACTTGGTCAATGTGATGGAAACGTTACAAACACTGCCACCTCTACTAAGAGCATAACACTTCAGTATCTTGGACTAGCAAAGAGGTGCACAAGAAAGTTAAGCCCACTCTTGCGGAACTTTGAACGCGAATATTTCAGAGTGGGGGAGGTCAACATGCTGTGGCACTTTTAAACCCACGAAACATCTGCAGAAAACAGGGTAAAGGCAAGTCAAGAAACGCTGTTATGAAGGCCTGCGCATGGACAGCTTTGTGAATCTAGGCCCAAGTGTTATGCTTTGTGCAAGCCAAAATCCATGTAAATAGGGAAAGCATACTTTTAGGAGTACCAGCGTAAACAAATCTTGGCAGTTGGCTTTTTAGTACAAACAGCAATCCCTGCAATGAAAACATAAACATTTTATCTTAACGGTAACAGTGTGAGCACACACACGGGCCAGCGGAGCCATGTCGAATTGTCAGTGCCAGTGTAACCATGTGGCATAATGAACTATTCTCTGGCCAACACATGCACAGTTTGCCCCTAAAAAGCGATGCTTTCATATACGTAGTACAAAAAGTCTGCACTTACCAAAATTCACTTGCTTTCTGTACTTTAGCATCGTTGGGAGCATCTTTATCTGCAGTATAACCAAATTTGTGTCATATCCCTGAAAAAAAAGTAAAAGACATGCATCAAATATTGTTTCATTTGGTAGCAGTGAAGTCAGGTTAAGAACAGCCAAGTGGGAATCAGCCTAATTATGTGCATGCGGCAAATCCCAAACGGCGTTATTGAGGTTGTCGAAATTTTCGTCGATTGGTATTAACGTCGATATGTGACTTCAACGGCATGCCAAGTTTTCACAGCGCATAAAGATTTCATGATGCAAAATAATGACAGCGCTAACGAGAACATACAGCATTTATGATTGTCTTTTACAATATTCAGTTTTGCTAAGGTTTTGCATCACTAAAGAAATCTGAAAGATTTGGGTCATTCCTCCTCCAATTGTTCTGTCAATATGTATACTGCTCGCTTGATGGTGCGCTTATAAAATATTACGTTCAGCGCAGAGGTGAAGCAAGTGACGCAGTGATGTGGGCAGATTTTTTTTTTTAGGCGAGCGGGGAGGGGGGGGGGGGGGTCCGCTTATCTGAATAGGCCGGGCAAGCGAATATGGTCGTCAATTTGGGCTCCCTACGCCCGGCCTAAAAAAATTCTGTGCGCAACCGCCTGGCTATGCCAGTGAAGTGATGCGAGAATGATTTGTTCACTTACTGATTTACATACACTTTACATCTCTAAAAAATGCGGCCCAAGGCCCCAACACTCAGCCGTTAACATTACATAAAGCAAATGGTAGAAAAGTGCCAGTATGAATGCATCTACAACCCCTCCCCAATGTTTTTTCAAGCGAGGTAGTGTTGCGGAAATGAACTTTTAACTGCAAAAGTACACTGGCACTGCGGTGGTGACAGGGGAAGCAAGAGGGTATGCAGGCGGTAATAGAAGTAATTTAGTCCGATACGGCTAGCAATGGATACGGTGAATAAGAGCAAATCATTTCTTTTTCAATAGCGCAACCACTCAACAATGTATTGTAAGAGCATTAAATGTTGCTGAAAATGCCACTCACCTGCACGCTGATGCATGCACAGTCCTTTGTCCGACGAGCGAACAGGCTTGCAGATAGCTGAAGACGTGTTTACGATGTGTTTGTTCCACCCAGCAGCAAAATCCACAACTACTTCGCGCTCCATGAAGATAAATATACACTAACCTTCATCACGAATAAGTAGAAACGCAAATCTGCGACACACACGCACGATCAAAACATAGCTCACAAGCCCGCACGTCCATGTGCTCGCCAACCACAGACCATATGAAAATGAGTAAGTAGTGCGTACGCGAACCTAGTTGCGCCGAAAAAAAAAAAAACGTCGAGCAGTGGCAGCACAGGCGTCAGCGCAATAATTTCAGTGTGTTCTCCTAATACAATTATAAAAAAAAACTGAGGTACACTAAAACTCATAAATAAATATAAAAAGTTGAGTGTAATTTTCGTTTAGTGCTAGTCAACATAAACACTGAATAAAAATTACTTTGTAACTTCCATCGTTTGCTACACTAGCGCCACACTTGTCGTGCGGGCGCAGATGGCGCAGATTTGTCATTCTGCCCTCAAACTACTCGGTGAAGCGTGCTACTAAGTGTATGGCTGATGAGAAGCGTCTGGGTCCGCTTTTTTTTTTTCTTCTCCGATATATCTGGGCGGGGGGGGTGGGGGGGGGGGGGCTTCTTATGCACGTGTTTCGGTGCTTGATCGACTTTGACGCCCTTACTTTGCGGACGAACGGCGTGTCTAGGCTTTTTTTTTATCGTTGTTTTGCACGTGTTTCGGCGTTCGGTCCGCTTTGACGTGCCAACTCGCCATTCTGCTGCTGCGTGTGTTAGGTATTTGCCGTACTGTATTCTCAGGCCTTCTGTGTTCAGCCAGCGCTGCTATCTTATTATCTACGGATGCTAAAATAAATCACTGTTTTGGTTTGGTGAAGTTTGGCACACAGAAAAAACAATAATCTGGCCCATGAATATCAATGTGGGCGGCATGCATATTTGTGTGCGGTGTACTGCCGGGGAGTAACCGTTGCGTGACGAGAGCATTTACAGCGGTTCCTCCTTCCGTTGCTTCCTTACAAACTTAAGATGAATACAGTTGCTCCCCCATTCTCGAACAAGTCGGCCATCTTGTTCCGCTTGGTCTTTTCGGAGAGTAACAGTCGGTCTGAAGGAGTAAAAACAGCCGTTGCTCCCATTTTGGCCATTTTTGGCTTAGAGTGTACATAATGGTAAAAAAAATATTATCTTGTTATTCTATTGTTAGTAATATTTTGCGCTCCATGACTATCTGAATGCCCAACCGCTAGCACGTGTAGCATTTTCATATAGTTCTATGATTTGTTTTTGCTTTCTATTTGATGATTCTAAAAGCGTAACTAACTTGCTTGAGGATCCTGCCACCCGGTTCTCGGCCTACCCTCTTTGTGGGCGAGTACCAGCAAAGCAAAAGGCGCATCATCATCATCATCATCATCATCATAAATTTTGACATGCGTGTCATGCGAAACATGACTTCAAGCTATGCTGACAGCATGCTCGCGGCCGTTTTGCTAGCTCCAGATATACCAAATTTGTTGTCACGTGACGAGAGAAGGCTACGATGGTAAATAACACGTCTAAACATGATAATCATGACATGGAAGTCATGTACGGTATAATTTACGTCCGCATCGTAACGTTGTGCTGATTTTAATGTGGCATATCAACCTTGCATATTCGTGCTTCGCATATCAACGATTCCCACTGTAGGTGGGTGCAGGCAATATTTAAGAAAGGGTTTAATAAACTTTCGTGTTTTTCGCGCTGAACTGGTTCTTCTCTTCGATTATTATAGTCAGCACGAATGCACTCTTCGTTGTTGGGGGACTATACGAATCCCGCACAGGGAATTTCTCGAATCTCCTCATAAAGGGGCGCTGGATGCTACAGCGCTCCTTTATCTAGAGCTTCCAGACCGGCGTTGGGTCGGCGTCATTGGTTGTGAGCAAGAAAAATTAGAACCATCTCCCCGAAGGGAATCCTGATGGGAGGCGAAGCATCAGCGATGCGCACGGCGTTGATCCGGTTGAAACGGGCGTCGACGCGTGTTCTGGAAGAATGATTTGAAGCGAAACTCGGCGTAGCGTTTATTCGAGTGAACGTTTGTTTGACACGCAATGACATGAAAGGTGGGTTGGATTTCCAGTGTGTTTCATCGCAGAAAGACTGGTCGCTCGATGTGTGCTCGAACGTTGCGAACGGTGGAGAGGGCGAAGCAAGAAGAAGCCGCTGGCTCCCGGCTTATTCTCGCTGACAAATGTAGGGAGGTGACGCGGGTGAGATGATGCGCATGCGAGGAGTGGACTCGAGCGCTGCTAGTGGTGGAGAGGGCAAAGTGAGAGAGAGAGCGCTGACACGCGTCGAGCGTGCGGCAGGCGAGGGAGAGACGTCATCGCGCACTGCTCGGAGGGCGTGACCTACTTAGCACCACTCTAAACCTGCGGCGAGGGAAGTGGTGCGGACGGAGGGATAGCGTTACACAAGCTAGTCAGAGCTCCTACGCATCTAATAACCTTGTCCGCAACCGACAAATCGAGCAGCGTGCAAATAAAATGGAAGTATTCGGTTCGAGTGGGAATCGCACTTATGCCGTCTGTGTTTCAAGCATGTGTTCCAACGCAGCACCACACTATATCTTCAGTATATAGACGGTACATGTCTATCGTGTAGTAAAAAGTGTCATCTTAAGGCATGTAATATTACGTGGCAGAAGTGTAGAATCGCGCCAGGCGTTAAAACATGTGAATCACTTAGCGGGTCCGTCTTGCAGAGGCGCACTCATCACAAAACGCTCAGGCGCACTTAATGATCAGCTGAGATTAAACACGGTAACTGATCAACTCTCATGATGACTTCGTCGATAACCGTGTTTCATTTCCTTAAGTGCTTGAGCATATGAACTTTAGTGGAGCTCTTACCAACAATAATCGTTGGGTGCAAAGGCATCAACAAAATGAGCAGCTGCGTAGGTTCGCGTGTTGCTTGTGGGCCATTCGCCGATTCGCAAGAGGAATAATTACAGCGTTGCGGGCACTTCACAAGCGTACCTGCAGCAGACATTCGCAGATAGTTTGAAACGGTCAATGTTGCGTGCACTGAGAACCGTAGCTAGGCTAGCATTTGAGAAGGCGACGCGCATTGGGCCTGATTATACGCAATGCGCCGTTTTTTTTTTTATTCTGAAGGCGAAGCGCAAGTGCCCTCGAAGCATTTTCTGGAAACATAGACCTTTAGGCTACTTTAATAGTATGATTTTTCGGAAAAGCTTTTCTTTATTGATCCTGCACCATGGTGCCATCGTCTTTCACTAATATAGGTCGCGTCACCAGGGAGAGAGGAAGAGCCTCCATCATTAAACGAATATAGAGCACGCACCGATGAAAAAAAAAGCTTTTCACGAGATAACATCTCACTACAGAGGAGAGCGACAGACTTTTCTCTTTCCCCATCATAAGCTCCACAGATCACAAGCAAGCACGCTCCGCATGCTCCAGACGGGGTCTTACCCCTCTAGGGGCTTTCTGAGCATGCTTCATCCGGATATTGATCCACTTTGCCCAGATTGTGGGGAATTTTGCTCTTTGAGTCACATGCTCTGGCAGTGCCCTGTGTTACAGGATTTTAAAACAGAAGAAGACTGGACGACGGCAATCACAGACCCCAGGAAAGACGTCCAGCTTCAGGCTGTCCAGAGGGCCCGTGAACGAGCGGAGAGGCATGGCCTCTCTGTTCCGACATGGGACTAGCCAACGGCTGGGTGGGGACCTACATAGTTGGCCCGCTGCCTTGCCTCTCAGGACCAAATAAAGTTGTTTCTCCTGTGTCCTGTTACAACTTTCTGAGAAACGTCTCTATGCCTAAGTTTTGATAGTTTGGTGCGGGCCCCACCACAGTGGTCTAGTGGCTAAGGTACTCGGCTGCTGACCCGCAGGTCGCAGGATCGAATCCCGGCTGTGGCGGCTGCATTTCCGATGGAGGCAGAAATGTTGTAGGCCTGTGTACTCAGATTTGGGTGCACGTTAAAGAACCCCAGGTGATCTCAATTTCCGGAGGCCTCCACTACGGCGTCTCTCATAATCATATGGTGGTTTTGGGACGTTAAACCCCACAAATGAATCGATAGTTTGGTGCGGTTGTTTGTTTTGTTATTTCCATTTTTTCGCTTACAATATTGTCCATTTCGTAGTACGCGATTAAAATGCGTTATCTCGGCAATTGCTCGGTCTTTGTTGGTGAAGCAAGGAATGCGCACTCAATCGGTTGTTAACTAAGCTATTAAGCATCACAACATAAGCATTCCATAGCTTACAGTGCCACGCCATTGTAGAAGAAATGCGTTATGTGGCTGATATTTTTGTATTTTTAAGCGAACAAATGTGTGTCATCAGAACAAGGTAAAAACATTGCTTGTGACTATAATCTACGCGAGTGAACTTCATCAAAGTCAGGAATGATGACGGGGGGCCTCAAAGTTCAGCTCTGTTGCACAAATCAGGGCAAATATTCAAGTCAGACAAGTTTGGAGAAGTTGCAACGAAGCAGTCGCCATTACCTGGGAATGAAATAATGAAGCCGATCGTCGAGCCTTAATACTGCGTCGTATACCATTGCGAATCTCTTTTCCCCGAGACCGCCCCGGTCGGCTGTGAGACCCCTGGAAAGCTCATTATTTCCACAACAAACGTTTTTTTTTTCCAATTTCCGTTTACTCACTGGTCCTCGTCTTGTAATTTAACTGGTTCGGTCTTAGCAGATAGGCTACATGGTGTAGTCGTCTTCTTCGGTCATACTTCGCTGATCCTCGCACATTTGTTCGCGTTTTCCACTGACTTTTATTGGCTTTTCATGCTATCTATTGTTTGTCTCATTACCCCCAGCTGCACGTACACTACCGTGAACTGCTGTCGCATTGTCTTGAATATATTCTCGAATTTCTCTTCCACTGGTCAGGATGTGTCATCATTTCCTACGTGTGGCGTTTGCTCTGCTTCTCTTTTTGCCATTGGCATGCTTGACGCTGCACAGGTGTCAATACATCGACTAGGTGTTGTATTGTGCTGCAGGCGGTTAGCAAAAAAAAAAAAGTAGGCTCTGTTCACGATCGCGGCTCTCCCGCCCTTCACCTGGGATAGGTGTCCGTGCTAGCTGGCTTCTGCTGAAACAGTAAGTACTTTTCCTCGGCTAATGTAGGTACAACGCTAATTAGGACAAAAGGGTTCTTCGTTACAACCTAAACATTGCGTGTGGCAGAAGGGGGATCTCACAGTTCCCGAGAAAAATTACCAAGACAGTTGTGCTTCCGACCAAAAAGCTAGAGAAAGTGAACTATTTCAGACATTCGAGGTTCTTACTGTCAGTAAATACAGTAAGAGCTATTACATGGGGCATTTATGCAAAGTACGTGGGAGGGACACGATGGCTGTAGGCGGTGCTGAAATATCTTCGTAGGTTGTAACTGGCTCTAACTGGCTGTGACTGGCTGCCTCCCATTTCTGATTTTGCCCGACGGATTGATTCTGCCATTTGACAGATTAATTTGATCTCTCTGTTACGCATTCCGTTTAGTGACCTCAAGAGAACGCGTAGCACGAAAGAGAGCAACTGCCATATTTCTCGGACACGTCCGAAATGAGGGAGCGTTGTTGCATCAACCATCAACCGGCTTTGTAGTGTGGGTGTGTGTGCTGCGCTTGCAATTACAGCACGCATGACGTACACACGTTAACCGAAGGAGAAGAACTGCAGCCCTCAACAGTGACGTCATTGTAGTCATCTGCTTGTTGCACTCATCGGTCATTTGGTTTTGGTTTCGCCGCAGAACTTAGGAGAATTTCATTATTCGCAATTGTTGCTACAGGCCGCTTTCACGAAATCTCAAAGCGGCAATGGGTTTTTCGCATGAATGACTTCAGTTCATCCATCTGACTTAGCTGCCTTACTGCACCAACTGAAATGTTAATTGATTTAACGTTTATACGATTACTTCTCTAAATTATGTCTTCGGCTCTTCGAAGATGCCCGCCGCTACAGAAATAGTAACTGCGAAGACAGTGAGCAAATCGCGCCTTTTGTTGATTTTTAAATAATGTTGAACACATTTCTTTAAACACCTTGAATTTTGGTATTTGCGTGCACGTACACAATATTCTAGACTCCGCTAGCTCGCTTCTCAGGTACGCTAGATGACAGTGACCACACGGCACGAGGATAGGATCGAGAGGGGGACAAGCAAGCGCCATTTTCTTGTGTTTTGGTCCTTGACGTCATTTACAACTTTCTAGACAGCTGCGTGAAGTCACCAGGATTAGTACTGTAGCCTGACGTCAAGTTAGTGTCGATGCTGGTAGGTACACCGCGGGAAATTTGACTTTATTATCAAAATAAGATATCATTTCAGCATTTGCTGAGCGTCACATTTGTTTCAGAGCCTTCTCTAAATGCAGGAGATTTTTATGGCAGAGTAAAGTCCTTCAAGAAAATAAAAAGTTGTCAGTACACCTTTAAAGCAGTTGGCTGAATGAGTTGGAGTACTCAATTGAAGCGATGGCTGCGCTTAAGCTAGAGAAAAAAAATGGCAGCATATCCACGGAGTTAATAAGGGAGAGTAGGGCGAAGCATTCGTCCGTCCATTCTTTCTTGCTTCCGTCCGTCCATGCGTCTGTCTGTACGTCCGTGCGTGCGTCTGTTCGTACGTCCGTCCCTGCGTTCGTCCATGCATACGCCCCTGCGTCCGTTCATGCGTCCATCCATGCATCTGTCTGTGTGTGTGTTCGTCCATCTATTCAACACTCCAAGTACCACCATCTTGCATCTTTTCATCATATATTCCCCATATAGAAGCACCGCCATCCAGCGGACATTCCAAGGACTAAACGAGAGGTGGCACACGCACACTTTCTTACGACTTGCGTTTTGGGTCTACTTTCCATCTTTAACCACCTCGAGTTCATGGTATATACTAGTTCACTGTATTCATGGCACTGCGGCCCAACGCTCGCTATAGCTTTCTAAAACCAAGGATGTTACGCCCAGCGAGTATAACGTAGCAACGTTTTCCTGTGAGATAGTGCTCAACGTACATGCCAATCGCTGCTAATGGGAAATGAGAGACAGGAGAATTCGGCTTTTACTTTCCTACGGCTTGCGCTTCGTATCTACTTCCCACCTTTAACCCTCTCGAGTTCATGATATATACTAGTTCATTGTATTCATGGCACTGAGGCTCAACGCTCGCTAAACCTTTCTAAAACTAAGGAGGTTACAACCAGCGAGTATAACGTAGCACCCCTTTCTGGTCAGATATTGCCCGATGTACATGCCAAAGGCTGCTAATGGGTATTGCGGCGTGCGCGTTGACTAAAACCCGAATGCCCCTGTCTCTCACTCCTCGTTAGCAGCCATTGGCATGTATATTGAGCACTATTTTTTTATTTTTCAACAATGCACAGAGGAAATCTCTCACCGGCACCACTTTGGAGGTCAAAATGTTATACTTGTTACACACTACAACGGCTACGAGGGACGAACAAGTGCTGCTATAAGGAGCTTCGCCCTATAATAGAACCTGCACACACGACAGGAGGGAGAGAACACAACTTTACTGTACACGCGACAGGAAAGAGAGGACAGTAAGAATGCTAACATTCTTTCTGAGCCTTTTTTATTATGTTTGTATGTCATGGGTTTCTGTTTTTTTAATGTTAAGTGTGTTATTCCTGGCACAATGCTTGAAGCACGAATAAAGGACAAATACGAAACAGAGGAGCTTTTCTCTGGCCTTTTTTTCTGTCTCGAGAATAGCGACAGGTGTGACATGTTTAGCAATCCAGCAGAACTCTTTGAGGATTCTCTTCCAAATGAGGCGCTCTCGTTCTATATGTAAAAACGACACGCCGAATAAGGCGTCTGTAGTTGTGCCCCATTGCCACAAAGTGGCTCACAATCTTCATGTGGCCACCAGATACTAAATACTACTTGATTGATTAACTGATTCACTGAATGATATGCGGAGTTTGGCATCCCGAAACCACCATACGAATACGAGAGATGCCGTAGTAGAGGGCTCCGGAAAATTTTGACCACCTGGGGTTCTTTCACGTGCGCCCAAATCTGAGCACACGGGCCTACAGAATTTCCGCCTCCATCGGAAATGCAACCACCGCAGCCGGGATTTGATCCCGCGACTTACGGGTAAGCAGCCGAGTACCTTATCCACTAGACCACCGCAGTGGGGCTACCAAACCATAGTTGTACTTCGTCCCTCGATAACAGTCTATGCTATGCAGTCATGTTTGTTAAGATAGTAAAAAGTCGCAATGTGAAAAATACACCCGAAGTTTGTTTAGTGCAGCGTAGGTTTGGTCTACAATATGCCACTTCCGTGACGCAACAGGTCAGTCGGGACGCTGTGTAAATGAGTGCATCAAGGCACATGAGCTATCTCCGCCGACACATACAAGCTTCCATTTCTCTGAACACTGCGAAACGGGCAGTTGTCAAGCTTTCTTTAGTCTGACAACTGTCTTATAGAGACTCTAAAGCAAAAAAAATTGCGTCAGAGTAAAAGCTCAATGTATGACAATGTCTAAAACGACAATTTTATCAAACAGCAGTGTGCACCTTGCTGAGAAATTAAGGTAAATACACAAAAAATACATTCGCCGCAGTTGGAGCTTTTCAAAATTGATCATGGTGACGTCAGACAAACCACCTACATTTAATCGCTAATATTCTAGTTAGCTGCACTAAATAAACAGCCTTCCGTGCATCAAGAGATGTAATGTAATGAAAGGTTTCTTGTTTGTTTCTGTTTGAAATATCGAATAAAAAACCGCCGGACGTTACTATGGGGAATGGCGCAAGTTGTTCAAAAATTCAATTTTTGTCTGGTTAAACTCAAGGAGGTTCCCTTGGTTAAACTAAAGCCCCTTGAGGTTAAACTGGACAATCCGTGCCAGCTAGCGGGGCCCAGTTGAACCAAGCACGCCGGCAATCTTGAAAATCATGGCTAAAGAATGTTCGATGGCCATTGTTGCTACTGTTGCTCCTGCTACTTTCTCTCTGCTGCTATAGTGTCAGCGGCCGCACATAAAAGCAGGGCAACGTTGTGCATGGCAACAGTGACGACAGACGTTGTTTCATTGAGGTCGGTAATTTGAAGTGCGCCAGCCCGATGCTGACCACTAAAACGCGATTTTATTTCAAAATAAGCCCTTCCTCGCCACAAAATTAACACTGCGATGTTTCTGGACCACTATTTCAACAATGAACGTCGACTTATAAGTTGCCTTTAGTGCCCCTTTAACAAAAAAACCTACGTATCACTCCAGAATAATGGTAATCATTTGACATTGTCATTGATAGAGAGCATTCGCAGTGCATTAGTGTCCCTTCAAAAACGTTTTTAACACCTAATTTTTTATGCGTTATTACTAGTGCCCTCAGGTGACTAAGTTATGGTTGCTGCGCCGATTGTGTGCACTTCGCATTTTTTGCCGGTATCTGTTCGTAGAGAGTGGAGTGACACAATATTTTGTGTCAGTTGAGCGTACCACTTTGTCCAGTCTTGTTTCTTGTGGTGTCGTTTTGCGCTAAAGAAGCGCTATGAATGCATACGAAGCAACGATTACTTAAGAAATGATTTTTTTTTTACTGAGAAGGTACTGCAGCAACCATATGCACCAATGAGCAAGAAATAACGCAAGAGCGTCTTGTAAGGTACATACATGATTGCGTCAACGTTAAAAAAAAACTTGGACCATTTCCCGCTAAAACGAATCATATGTACATGCGAAGCAACGGGCGCTAACGCTTACACTGCTGGCGACATTGATATTAACGGTAATTTAGCGAAAGCCAAGTAAAGACGACCTTGATTGAATTCCGCACGCGTAATACAGTGCCAGTGAATGGTGTTTTCCAGGGTCGCCACGAGACGCGAGAATGCGAAATTGGATTGTACGGAGGGACAGTGTTACACAGGCTATCAAAGAGCTGCTTTTCATCTTTAAAAAATAACACCTTTTTCCACTAAAGGAAAAAATGACTAGCGTGCCAAGGTAGCGCACGGGTCCACTTGGAGTTCCGTTCATCCCGGGCACCTTGAACGATGTCAAAGCCTCTTGGCAAGTGGAGCACACCTTGAATTCACCATATTCCCGGTTGCTGCTACTCGTTCCGACCTCTTGTTTGATCACGCCACGCGGGTTCATCTCCACGCCACATGCTAGCACGTTGGTGCACCGTGCGTCTGAGGAATCTTGTTTTCCGTTGCCTCACATGACTGATTGCTAAGGCGGAGAGGGGAGAGCGTCTTACCCAAGGATAAACCTCCCTGGTCTTACCCTGCCTCTTACAGAGGCTTGAACGCACCAGCGCGCGAACACGTTCTGGCAGTGCTTGGGCCAGCTGTAGTGCATGCACAGTGAGGGTGGTCACGCCGCACACCGTGTTGAACTCCACCGTAAGCTGCTTCACAACTAATTGAATATTGTTTCGGAAATTTGCGGAGTCGTAGAAACACTATGCAAGTGGCTTGGTGGTATTCTTGTCGTCGGCCATCGTCTTGGCTTTACCTTTCTACCTTGTGTTCTATTGATGTATCCCCTAGCCTGTATAGATGTCTTCCAGGAGGAAGACAGTTAAGAACTTCATTTTTTTTCAGATTTAAAACGAAAGTTCAAAGTGCGTCAGCGCGTCATCATACGCGAAAAGCGAGCTTGGATGGTGTCGGCAGAAACAAAAGCGATCAAAAGAAAAAAAAGAATATTTCCTTCCACCTCCCAGAAGGGAATCGTGAGGAAATGCGAATGCATTGTGTGGCGTCCATAACGGAGTTTCGGACGTGCGATCCCAGGGTTATAAGAATAATGTTTCCTATTTTGTTCTTACACCATGCAGCCAATAGCGCCGTTCGCCGCACGTGCGTTTTTTTTTTCACGTGAAACGCGATATGTGTTTCCAGCTCAAGTAGCTAGCTCACTCGGTTAAAAAATACTGTGAACTGAACTAAACAAACAGCATTTTCGGCTCGTCCTTAGCGTTTTACAGCGGCGTCTCGGGCGCACATCTCCAGATGTTCTTGAGAAGCGCCTAGCCAGCGAAGGGTCGAGAGTGAGGCGCCAGCGGACGGGAAAGTGGATAGAGGTTCTTGAAGGGGAAGAATGGTGAAAAAATATTTGCAGATCCCACGTACAGTGGCAATCGATGATATGCGAATGATAAATGTTGATATACCACTGTAAATGATGCCGTACAAGACTTCCTTGTCATAATTACCATGTTCACATGGGTCGTTTACCTTCGTCATCTATTCACGTAACGTCATACAAAATTTAGTATATGTGGAGCTAGCGAAACGGCCGTGAGCACACTATGAGCGTGGTATGTTGTCATGTTCTTACGTGACAGGCGTGTCAGGATTATCATGTTTGCACCAGTCACATGCCTTCGTCATCCATTCACGTCCCGTAATACCAAATTTAGTTCGTGAAAAGCTAGTGAAACGGCTGCGAGCGCATCATGAGCATGGCATGTAGTCATGTAACATGACACGCATCTCACAGATGATAATGTTCGCACCAGTATCATACCTTCGTCACCCATTCACATCCCGTAATACCAATTTCAGTGTATGCAAATCTAGCGAAACGGCCGCGAGCACATCATGAGTCTGGCATGCAGTCATGTCGCTACATGACACGCATGTTATGATGTTGATGTTAGGGTCAGGTCTGTTGTTTGTGTTCGCCATGCAGTCATGTCATACCATACCCGGTTTTCTACTTATCATGTTAATGAAACTATCGCAAGAGCAGCAAGACCATAACATGTACGTCATAACATTTATAACATACATGTCACAATTGTCATGTTATGACTAGTCAGTTATGTTCGTTATACAGTCATGTTATGCCATACGAAGTTTGACAACGATACCATTATCCAAACGGCCAGGAAAGCTAAAAGTCGTAGGCGGATAGATAGATATAGATAGATAGATAGATAGATAGATAGATAGATAGATAGATAGATAGATAGATAGATAGATAGATAGATAGATAGATAGATAGATAGATAGATAGATAGATAGATAGATAGATAGATAGATAGATAGACAGACAGACAGACAGACAGACAGACAGACAGACAGACAGACAGACAGACAGACAGACAGACAGACAGACAGACAGACAGACAGATAGATAGATAGACAGACAGACAGACAGACAGACAGATAGATAGATAGATAGATAGAGTAGATAGATAGATAGATAGATAGATAGATAGATAGATAGATAGATAGATAGATAGATAGATAGATAGATAGATAGATATATAGATAGATAGATAGATAGATAGATAGATAGATAGATAGATAGATAGATAGATAGATAGATAGATAGATAGATAGATAGATAGATAGATAGATAGATAGATAGATAGATACGCTCCAAGTCACCGAAGTTCTCCAAGAAATGCTTCGCATTTAATAAGCGCGGAGCTGTAACTGTCTTTCACAAGGAAGTCACCTCCACGGATCCGCGCAGGGGAGGGGGGAACGGGATTTAAAGGGACAGAAGAAAAAGGTAAGAGAAGGGCAAGAAGAAAAAAAGGTGCATTTGATCTGCCACACGCACGCGCGCATGAACACCGGCACGCGACCTGCAGTCGACCGAGAAGACCACGGAGAAGTCCGGGGGTACAACAGTGATGTGCACGTTTTAACACGGGCCAAAGACTAACTCACGAAGTGCGTCCGGTTCGCCCGGGGAGAGCTTGGTTGAGAGGCTAAACTGATGAGCCATAGAGTCGAAGGCGAGCAGAGGTAAAACACCAAGATTACGCTCGTGAGAGCCAACTGGGAGGGCCCTGAGTGTGATTCGAAATCTTGAAGCAAGACCAGTCAAGATATCATCCCTGTTTGCGATGTCAGGTTCCCGCGAGGTCGATGAAGCGGGCTCAGTCGTCATGCTTCTGGGGACGCGACTGGAGCCGGTGGTTGTGAAAAAGCGTGTGATGTCTGTGTCACCGTCAAGCGCTTATTGACGATGGTAGGGGTCGGCTGAGGTGTGTATGAGGGCGAGGCCGTCATCGTTGTAGTGGGGACGACGGGCCCACTCATTGCATAATGAGGGGTGGCCTCCGAGGTCGTGTAGCCGGTACCGACGAGCGCATATCTGAAGGAGCGTCCATTGATGATGGTAGCGCTGCTGCCAGTAGTCTTGGCGTGATCTAGGGCTTGGCGGCGAATCACGGTGCCGTCAGTTGAGGCCATGAAGACGATGGTCTTACTTTGAAGTTGCGAGGCTGGGCAGCGCGGCTCGGTTGCGGGATGTTTTCCGCGACAGTTTATGCAGTGAGGGTGTGCTGCACGCGATCCTGGGGCGTGCTTGATGCCGCAGCGCAGGCACAGTTCGTCTCATGACCAGGTGGCGGTTGCGTACCCGAAGTGGCCGCAACGAGAGCACTGCAGGGGCCGCGGCTGGCGAGGTCAAACAGGGTGCCTCTGCTTGTAAAGCAGTATATCCGGCGGGGCGATGGTCCCCGCGAAGGTGAAGGTGAGACAGTTGCCTCTGCGTACACAGGACACGAGTGGCACAGGTGAAGCCATGTTGTTGGCAAGGTCCTCGAATGGGATCGTTGGGTCCACTCCAAAAAACCACGCCAACACAGGTGTTCATGTCGAGTTGTTTGGCCAGAACCTTGGCCTCGCAGATCGTCCTGACCTGGAATGGGTTGGTCAAATCGGCGGTAGGATGGGTGTCGACCGCGACGAGGTTGTGCTGGAAATTCATCCGCACTCGCTGGGTGGCTGGGAACCTCGAGAGGAAGGCAGCGATCACATCCCTTGCCGCAGCCAGAAAGTTGGCCTTCTTTTCTACGGGCCGAAAGACGATGATGGCCGCACATTCACTCGGAGGAAGGTCGCCAATGACGTGGGGAACATCGGAACGCGGAGACGTGCTTGGGGGCACGCGTGCACCGGGGGCGGGCACCGTTTTCTCGGCGGCAGCAGCAGTTGAAAGACAAGATGAAAAGGTGTTGCTGCCAGGGGGGTATCCCTCGCAGGAAGCCACGGTTGTGGAAGGATTGATTGATTGATATATGGGGTTTAACGTCCTAAAACAACTATATGATTATGAGAGACGCCGTAGTGGAGGGCTCCGGAAATTTCGATCACCTGGGGTTCTTTAACGTGCACCCAAACCTGAGCACATGGGCCTACAACATTTCCGCCTCCATCGGAAATGCAGCCTCCGCAGCCGGGATTCGAAGGTTGTGGAAGGAGAAGAGGAAGCTCCGGTGTGCACCTTCTCTTCGCACTAATCTGGGAATAGGGTGGAAGTGTGATAGCTGCTGACCTTCGGAGGCTGGGTTTCCTTAGGTCGGGCAAGTTTAGATTGTGCATGCTGCTGCTGAGTTGGCACCGATGATGATGCCGAGGCTGCTGTTACGAGTTGCACCACCACCGAAGTGCGCTGAGGTAACGGGCCGCCAAGGTTGTTCAGCAGCGCGCTTCTCAGCTTACGGCTGCTTCTGCGAAGAGCTGATAGACGACGGGACAAGACGACAATGAGTTAAGGAAATATTCATGCACATCAAAGAAAGAGAGGCGTTACCTATTCGGCACTGGGGCCGACAGCGTAGGGACTAGCCGAGACATCTTGTCTCGGACGCATACGTCGGCTGCTTGGCATCACACCACTTGCTTCTTTATATGCCCACGAATTATTGCTTACGTCACCAACGTCCAATCTGAACCACCGCTGGTGGCGTCAGCTTCCTCAAATCAGGACCCGCCACTGGGTGGCATCATGATCCTCCGATCCGGAGCCGCTGCACTGGGTTGTACCCATGAGCGAGTGGTATTGCCATGCATTGCATAAGACTCGCAAGACTAGATGGCGTCGATTGCATCATCGGGCTGCTATCGGGCCTGTGGGTTGAGGGAGTTTGGCGTGCGTTGCGTAAGACAGAGCGGCGCCACCACGCCAGATGACGTCGTTGAGGTGATAGCGTCAGGCGGGCTCACTCGCTGGCCTTGACACAGATTGCCTTTGCAGAGGCAATGACGTTCATTCTGGACTCCCAGGTGTAACACTGCCACGACAGCGTCATTCCGCGGTGTTTTCTTCCAGTTTCCCCTCTCAGGCGCCATTTGTAGCCCTTAAAAGCACTCCGCGCTAAATGTGCTAAGCGAGGATCGGGGTAAGGACGGGAGCGCAACACACGCGACCTTCTTGTTTGGTGTCTTGCTCGGCCGAGCGAGCGCGGAAATGTGGGGCGCTGGAAGCATAGAGCTTCCTAAATATACACTAGAGGAAACTCTAGCGCTAGTGTCTATGGGAGCTGCAAAGCGCGTAGCTTCAGTCCCATCTTTCATGGAAATGATGGGTAGTGCACAGATTTGTCTAGTCTTCGTACTTTTGTCTCCGTGTGCGTGTGGCTTGAAGCTTGTTTCTCATGACGATAGTTATAGTGCGAGAACAGAATGACTACAAAAAGACAAGAAGGAGAGTTTGTCGTCGTTATGTTCTCCCGCTATGAGATCGTCATGTCATACCAACTAGACCAAACTGCCACACTTCTATGTTTTCTCACGTAACAAAAATCAGTAAGTGTTAAGCGGTTGCATTTCACCACCTGATTTTTTTTTTGCTTAACGTTTCAAATCGGGCAACGAAGTTCAAAATAGTTTGTTCTTGCTTTTGAAACAAAACCGAACCACAGCAATAAACGAAGCCACATGTACGATTCGCCACCCGCAAGTACGAAGACTAGACAAATTCATATATTACCCATCATTCCCATGGTCGCTGAATGATTGCAGCACCAGAGTTCTCTCTAGTAGATTTTATGAAACTCTATGGCATGGAAGAAAGGAAGCGAATGGCTAGAGAAGAGCGGCAAGACACTGCACCTACCCTCTCCTACACTTTTTCGCACCACATGCTCCGGTTGCTAAGGGCGAGGATAAGCGCGTACGCCGGCAGCTGTTCCTATAAGAGAAGGAGTGAGAACGGAGAGATAATACTAGCGAGTGGAGACCACCGCGGACAACGCCGGATGCCTGACATAGCCTGACTAAGAAATGCACTCGCAATTAAAATCACCATCATGTGATGCCAGTTCAGATCACCAAAACTACGTCTGTGAGGCCACATGATGACGTGAGAAAACGTGAAGCGTTTCCTTTCCCACATATTTTATATATGCTTGCTCCACAAACCACAACCACAGACACTGCCGTTATTGCCGACGTGTTCTTCGCTCGCGCATATGCACGGCTCGAACGTGGGTTGGTTCTTTGTTTCTTGCGCAACCTGGCGCAACGCAACCAATCACGGGAGATCGGCCACGAAATCATTGGTGCCTTATTTTAAATAAAAAATTTTAAATTTGAACATGCTTAACATTGGAAGATTTAAAATGTAACTCACTGTGTTATTAAAGGTTCTCAAAAAATACTAAATATTCATTAGTGTTAGAACAGTGAAATTATACATGAATTTAACGTTATGTTTGTTCAGTTCCAAACAAAGTAGCGCACGGCTTCGCAAAGGTTTCTGTGGCTGCAGCCCATTTCAGTTGCATTGCACCAAAGGAGAGCCGCCAGAAGAAATAAATTTAGGCCCATCGTGAGGAGAGGTTTTTCTAAGGTTAGTTTTCGTTGATGCAGGAACACTCTGCATTATAAAGGAATTATGCAGAGATTCACTCTTCATTGGAGTGGTCTCATAAGGGCGACCATACCAAATCAGACCTGCGTAGGGAAACGTTCAGTGGGGCAACTCGTCATCGTAGTCTAGTTATTGGTATGTCTGAATTTCTAGGAGGAAGTGTGAAAGGGTGTCTGGTATGTTGTAGAGATGGCACATGAACCCTGTTTGGTTGGGTAGATGCGGCGCCTTAGGCGCGCGTCGTATGGGCTTTATCTGAACATTACGCTTTCTTCCGTCCCAAGTTTTGTGAACATTAAGCTTTCTTCCGTCCCAAGTTTTGTGAACATTAAGCTTTCTTCCGTCCCAAGTTTTGTGTGTGGTGGCGGCTGCACTCGTCGGTTCCAGTCTTTAGAGCCTCGAACGAATAATTTTTGTTCAAGATGCACACACGTGATCTTCCTGTGAAAAAATGAAAAGTGCTATGGAATTCTTTGCTCCCCTGCGATGTAGGTTGCAGGTTGTGCAGCAAGCCTAAAGCAAATTATCATTGCTGGGCTCATTTTCGTGATGCAGAGCTTTTTTGGTTTGTTCTGCAGGTAACGCTGAAAAATCATTATATAGTTAAACCAGTTCATACGTGGCTTCATGATGTGAAGAAGTATAGGAAGTTAAGCCAATGACCAAATATTATTGGTCTGAACAGTCTCCGCATAGCAAGACTGATAGACAGAAATGCTGAACTCCGCGAAACACCACTAACATATTACAGGGATAAATAAATAAAGTACGGGGGATATACTATACACATTTAAGTGACACTTTAGACCAAGTGACTGTGCTTTAGTTTTGTATGGTTGACTATGAAACAACTCCAGGTGGTCGAAATATGCGAAGTCCCTCACTACGGCGCTTCATAAGATAATATTGTAATTTTGCGAGGTTCAACTCCAACAATTGATATTTTTAAATGTCAATCTAAAAGCAATAATTGTCTTTATGTACTGAAGAAAACAAAAAAATTGGTGCGCAGCGGTGGTCAAATCCTAGTGTCAGAAAGAAAATGTATTTTATAATTTATTACTCCTCCATTGCGCTCCAGTTCCGGATAGGGAAACTTTCTTTGGAACACCCCCATCGTCAGCTTCCCAGACCAGTGAATAGAAGTTTCGCTTGAATTGTAGATGGTGGCTGTAGCCTTCGAATTGTCAAAAGCGAATGCATAATAAATAGTCAGACCTTCCTTTTGAAATGCGGAGAATTTCGTAGTCGCACCATGTCACCCGTCGTCGGTGTCCACACCCCCACTGCGCATGCTCGCGCCTCGCGTATCGTGCCGCATGCTTGCGTCTCGCGCCAGCTATTTGCGTCCCCCTTCTCTCGCCTCGCAAGAACGAAGGACACAGCGTCTGCTAGTAAACACTGACTGCTCGAGCTGCACAATCGTTCACTGGCCATCCCTTATATGTAGGCAGTGGATTGCACATAAGCGTCTCCCCACTCGTTGAAGGCAACGCTTCCCTTTCATTCAATAAATAAGAAAAATAAAGAGGAAATAGCCATTAAGCATTTCTTATTCATACCCAGTTACGCAACATGTACGCGAGTCGCAATTTTCACAGATGGTGCCGTCGCCATGCGGCAACCGTCGTAACTGTCGTCTGGGGGACGCCCACGCAGCCAGCCCATGCCATCGTTCAGTCGACCTCACTTGGGCGATTCGCTGGTGCTTTAAAATTTGTTGCTGGCTATTTCTACTACGGTGATTCTGAATTCGGTTGTCAACTACCGAAGTCGGACAGATACTGTGAATCGTAGTAGCAATAATTTACTCTTGCTTGCTGAGCTCTAAGAATCACTAAATATGTTGGATGCCGCTGTGCGGACGTCGTGCAGTCGAAGGAGAGGTTTCCTGCTTTGCACGAGCACGGCCGCTCGAACTTCCCCGGCCGAGGCGCGAGCAGCGTTCACAGAGCTGTACGTGCATTCTTTCACACTGCAACAGACTATGTTCCCGGCGTTCAAAACTTCTTTTCATTCAATATACGCCGCACACGCGTCTCTCAACACGCAGTGTGGGATATAACACATGCTAGAGTCAATGACCTTCTCAGCAAAGCCCTGACAACACGGTGGCTGGAGTCGAAAATACTACGCAGTTCGAAGTGACGGGCACACCAGCGGCGGCTGCAGGCGCGCCGGCTCCACGATCCTCCAAGCGATAGCCACGTTGGGCTTGCACTAGCACCCTCTCTAGACAGTGAAAGTTGTGAATACCCCCCTGCCTCCATTATGCGGCGCATTTATTCGAGTTCCCAAGTGGGAAGATGCGGGTGACATTTTAATTGCAAAGCCTTCCTTGGCGAACTTAGGTGACTTAGAGCGCATGTATCTATCTATCTATCTATCTATCTATCTATCTATCTATCTATCTATCTATCTATCTATCTATCTATCTATCTATCTATCTATCTATCTATCTATCTATCTATCTATCTATCTATCTATCTATCTATCTATCTATCTATCTGTCTGTCTATCTGTCTGTCTGTCTGTCTGTCTGTCTGTCTGTCTGTCTGTCTCTCTCTCTCTCTCTCTCTCTCTCTCTCTCTGTCTGTCTCTCTCTCTCTCTCTCTCTCTCTGTCTGTCTGTCTGTCTGTCTGTCTGTCTGTCTGTCCGTGCGTCCGTCCATCCGTCCGTCTTTTTTTCTGTCTGTCTGTCTGTCTGTCTGTCTGTCTGTCTGTCTGTCTGTCTGTCTGTCTGTCTGTCTGTCTGTCTGTCTGTCTGTCTGTCTGTCTCGCCGCCTACGACTTTTAGCTCTCCTGTCCGTTTGGATAATGCGCTTCCCCTGTGCCAGTCCTGTTTTTCGTCCTCAACTTTGCAGCGCAGCCTTTTCCTGCATTACGTCCAAACTAGCCCCCACAGAAGCTTTTCTGAATTGATACCAAACTTGGTATGATATAACATGACTGTATGGTGAACATAACTGACTAGTCATAACATGAAAAGCATGGCATGTATGTCATAAAGGTCATGATTTACATGACATGGTCATGTTGCTCATGCGGTGGTTCGATTCACGTGACATGTTGTGAAACTGGTATGATATGACATGACTGCATGGCGAACACAAGCGACACACCCTAACATCAAAATCATGACATGCGTATCATGTAACAACATGATTACATGCCACACTCATGATGTGCTCGCGGCTGTTTCGCTAGCTTTGAATGTACTGGATTTGATATTACGGGATGTGAATGGATGACGAATGTATGTGACTGGTGCAAACTTGATAATCATGAGATGCGTTTCACGTAAAAACATGACTACGTGCTACGCTCATGATGCGCTCGCGGCTGTTTCGCTATCTTCACTTGTACCAAATTTGGTATTACGTGACGCGAACAGACGGCATAAGTAAATGACACGTCCAAACATGACAATCATGACATGCGTGTCATGTAACAACATGACTACGCCCCACACTCATGATGACTCACAGCCGTTTTGCTACCTTCACATATGCCGAAATTTGGTATTACGTCACGTGAATGGATGACGAAGGTATGTGGCTGGTGCAAACATGATAATCATGAGAGGCGTGTCATGTAAGAACATTAATACACGCCACACTCAAGGCGCCAATACATTTCGACGTGAGCCGGTGCGCGTGCGCGCCGCCGTTCGTTTTATCGCGTCTCACTGGCGATGCCACGCCAGGCGTTGATATCCCCCTAGTAGAGATCAGTGGATCTGCACACAGACCTTCGTTGTGGATCTGCATGCCATATACTCGCAGGCGTGCGCTGCGCTGCGTAGCTTTGACGATGTGAGTTTGAGCGCACACGGCGTCACTCCGTCACGAGGAGAGGCAGACGCGGTGCTGTCTAAGTAACGTCGTTGGCGCGAAATGCAGCATGTCGCATTTCCAGCCTGTTGCCACCAGGCCTCGCCGACGGACGCTAGTCGCGCCGGTCGCGCCTGGCGTCAGACTATACAGTGCTCGCGCTTTGCTAGCGTGGCGTCGGGGCGCCCAGCCTCAGCGTGCGTCAACGTTGCGTCGAAGTGTATTGGGTTCTTCATGCCGCGCTCACCACTGTTGCGCTAGCTCCACATGTACCAAATTTGGCATCACGGGAAGTGAATAGATGACGAAGGTAAATGACACGTCCGAACCTGATAATCATAATATCCGTTTCATGTAAAACATGACTACATGCTACGCTCATAGCGTTCTCGCGGCC
Organism: Rhipicephalus microplus; assembly: GCF_013339725.1. NCBI lineage: Eukaryota > Metazoa > Arthropoda > Arachnida > Ixodida > Ixodidae > Rhipicephalus > Rhipicephalus microplus. Next base: position 113,727 of record NW_023611125.1, read on the forward strand.
ATTTCACTACTTCCACATATACCAAATTGGGTATTACGTGATGTGAATGGACGATGAATGTAAATGACACGTGCAAATATGATAATTATGATATGCATTTCATCTAAAACATCACTACTTGCTACGCTCATAGCCCACTCACGGTCGTTTCACTAGCTCCATGTAGACCAAAGTTGGCATCATGTGACGTCAATAGATGTCGAAGGTAAATGAAACGTCCAAACATGATAATATGACATCGAAGTAATGTATGGCATAATTTGCCTCCGCCTCCAAATGTCGTGCTCATTTTAAAGTGACCTATCACTCTTCCCCATTCGTGCTTCGCATATCATCAATTTCCACTTTACATGGGATCTTGCCAATTTTTTTCTTGAAAAATGCCTCAGAAAATAAATATTTTGCTCTCTTTAAGTATGTAAACCAATAAACCTCTCCCTGTTTGCAAACAACATGACGTCACTGGCCCGCCCAACGTGCCCTCCCTCGGAGCAGGTGCTGGTTGGCAAGAAAGTTCCGTCGGCGGGATCCTTCTGCATGGCAGGGCTGCATGTGTATGCATTCCTTCGACACATCTTTCTGTGGTTTGATATTCTCTAAAGCCAGGGCTTTTAAACGGAAGCATTGCTGCATATGGTGCACAATTCTGTTAGGTTCACCTACGGAAATTCGCGCGTCATAAATGGCAGCCATATACATACTACAGCTAATGTTGCCACTGTGACACTGACATGAACTTTAAGCTTTGAAGAAGAAAACTAGCCCCAAAAACCTCGCTACTGTACCACGCTCAGCTACTAGCGGGGCTGTTTTGTGGACCACCGCCTTCATGTGCACCGGTGACGTCACGCTAAGACGTACCCCGGTAGAGGTCTATTACGAATGCAGTTTTCTTTTAGGGATGAAGCTCTTTAGGCCTTGGGTCGTTCCCTCCTCTTTAGTAGTAGGATAGTATGTAGCCACCTCCAGTTTATGAGTTGCTAAATAGATGGCGTTGTGTGTATATGGCCTTGGATTCCGAATAATATAACTAGATGGCATTAGTTGTATTCACAGCATATCCGCGGAGTGAATGATCATGAGTGGGGTGAAGTGTCCATCCGTGCGTCCGTTCATCCATCCGTCCGGACGTGAAGACCGATGGACACACGGACGGACGAACGCTTTGCCCTACTTATGATCATTCACTCCGGGGATGTGCTCCCATTGTTTTAGAGGCGAAGCTCTTAAGCCATTGGTCGTGCATCCGTGATGTACGTAGTACTACTAGTAGTAGTAATAGTATTAGTACTCGTCATCGTAGTAGTAGGTAGCCACCTCCACGGCCTGACCAGAGGAGAGGCACGCGCGCACCCTTTTGAATTGTGGAAACCCGCGCACGTGAATTATAACTAAGTACAAAGTTGTTTCTGGTTAAACTACTTACGGAGACGAGTATCGGTGACCTAATATCTAATGAGATGAAGAGAGAAAAAATCTATTTTAATTTATACTCTAATAAAATTTGCCTTGAATTTGATGCTTTCTAAAAAGTAGTAACACCAGGACGCACTTTGAGCATTATCTTACCAAAAAAGGTGACCACGTAAAACTCTCTGGGCGTAACCTCCTTAATTTTAGCAAATTTCAGCGAAGGCTGGGCTGTATTGCCACGAACTATTGGTGGTGAAAGGTGGGAACTAGACACGAAGCGGAGGCCGTAAGAGAGTGCACGCGTGCCAATCCTCTAGTGTGGCCGTGCCTTCCTCATTTAGTCCTTCCAATGTCCGCTGAATGACGGTACCTCTATATGATGAAAAAATACGAGATGATGGTACTTAGAGTGTTGACTAGATGGACGGACGGATGGAAAGACGCATGGACAGATGGACGGACAGACAGACAGATGCACGGATGGATGAACGGACGCACGGAAGGATGGAAGCAAGAACGAACGGACGCACGCTTTGCCCAACTCATCATCATGCAGTCGACAGATAGGCTGTGATTTTCTTTCAAATGCAACGGTGTACGAGTCAGAGCTCTCTGTGTTTAGAAAAAGTGGTAACGATAAGGAGTACTTTGTACTCTACTATGGGAGTGCGCCAAGCAATCCCGTGTGCTTCATCAGGGGGAGCGAGGGGGGTAGAAAAAGTGGGTAACGACTTAGAGTGCAGGGTACTCTACTAGGGGAGAGCTTAAAGCGTCCCGTGGGCCTCATGCCTTTCTGTGATGGCGGCAGGTGGTGGTGGTAAAAAACATTTATTTCAGAAAAAGTCTACTGGAGAGTGCCGACGTGGCCCATCGGCGTGATAGTGTGGCAAGACCCTATTCCGGGACGCCAGTGGAGCTGGAAGCTGCCCGTGCTCGCTCCACCAAGGAGCGTTGAGCAGCCAAGGTAGAGCAGCCGAGCAGGTGCTCCCCCCAAGCATATGCCCTCAAAAAACTGACGCCACTCACTTACTAACGAAGCTGAATACATGCACAGTCTTTGGTAGACCTTTTACGTTTCACACGCGCCAGTGCAATAAGGTTTCTCTCCATGTTATCTTTGTTTTTGACATCTAACTCGCCACTGCACTCACATTCAAGTAAACTAAGAGAGGACCTTTTTCAATGGGCTAAAAAACTTTTTGTCATCAGCTTTAGCAGCTCGCTAAATCAAGTCTCGGTAGTGCGTCTGTTACTCTTGAAAATGCTAGTTTTTTTTCGTCCATAAGTTAAAAGTACCAAGTTTTCCAAGTATGTGAGAGCTGGGGAGCTTTAGGATACATTTTGGGAGGATTCCCCACTCACACAATACACAAGGACGGAAGCGACAAAGAAAGATAGAGAAAAAAGACTTTTTGAACAGAATGGGCCGGCGATTTGGTCTCGGTAGTTTTAGGTTGCGGCTCGAAGTCCCTGGACTCGGGCGGCATCCTCGGCCTGCTGTACGGCCCAGAATTTGTCGTTCAGCTCTGGGCTCTGAAGGACCGCGTCCCAGCGGCGGCGACGCCGACGAAGAAGGTCTCCCGCGGCTCCCGCAGCCGCGGCGGCGGCAGGAACGAGTGAGATTGAGGATTCCTGTGATTTGGTATTCACGGCTGCTATAGACGCATCCCGATTGGTGGCGTTTTCCCGACTGTCGTCGCCGGCACATTCCCAGAGCATGTGGCTTAGCGTTGCTCTGTGCCCGCATGCTTTACATATATCGGTGGGGTATAGGTTCGAGTAGAGGAGGCGTAGAACGACCGGGCTTGGGTAGAAATGGGTTTGGATTAAGCGAAAGCTTACGGGATCGCGCCTGTTTACTTTTTTGTGTGGTGGCGGGAACCTACGCCTTTCGAGCCTGTAGTGTTGGGTGATGTCACGGAACGTTGTAAGACGATCACCCCATGACCATTCTGAATCTTGTTGCTGCGTGCCTATCAAACTGTCTTGACCCAGCAGATGCATCACCCCGCTCTCGGAGTCAGAGGCGGCGGCCACGTAGTGGGCCGTGGCTCGGCGTGTAAGGCCTTGAGCCGCGGCGTGGGCCACCTCGTTCCCCACGAGCGGAATGCTGCTGTGGGCCGGGGTCCATAGGAGGAAAACCGTCAAGCTTGAGGTTGTGAGGGTGACGTCGAGTCGCCATCTCCACACATTTGAAGGATGCGCGCCACTTCCCGAGAGACATGGCGCGCGCGAAACTGCGGACTGCCGCGTGCGAGTCACTTATCACAATCTCTGCATGCGGCGCTGCGGCGAGTGCTAAGGCTATCGCGGCTTCTTCGGCCGCCTCCGTGAGTCCCGTCGTCACCGTGGCGCTCGCGAAGCATCTGCGCTGATGGTCAACGACCATAGTAGCGTGTGCTTTTCTCCCTTCATACCTCGCGGCGTCTACGTTTACCACGTCCGTACTGTTACCGAACTTCTTTTGAAGCTGTCTAGCACGCTCGTTACGCTGCCCGATGTCGTGCGTCGGGTGCATATTCCCAAGAATCAGCGGAACGATCAAACAGTGACGGAATGAGGCAGGGACCTCCACCTTTTCTTCTCGCTGAGCGTGATATCTGATGCCACGCGACTCGAGGATGTGTCGACCCCTCTTTGATTTTGTTAAGCGTTCATATTGCGCAACGTCATGGGCCTCAATTAACTCGTCGAGTGAGTTGTGAAGTCCTAGCTCTAGAAATCTTTCAGTGCTCGCGCTGATCGGGAGGCCGATAGCTCTTTTAAAAGCCTTTCGTATCATACAGTTGATTTTGTTTTTGTTTTTGTTTTTCTCAGCATATTCACTTGAGGCAAGGGGCAACGTATGTTATTCGGCTTATCGCGTAGGCCTGCACTAGACGGATCACGCTGTGTTCGCGCAGACCGTTACGTCTATTCGTAATACGACGCAAGAGTCTAATAGCGTCGTCTACTGAACGACGGAGTCAGCGCACAGTCTCACCATTATGACCATTTGCCCGTATGAGTAAACCCAGAATTCGAATTCTCTCTACGTGTGGTATGGGAGTGCCGTCTGCCAACAGAAAACGTATTTTGAAGGATTCCCTTTCCTCACCATGTGGGGTTTTGCGACCTCTACTTGTAGGATTGTAGATTAAAAGTTCAGACTTGGTTTCTGAGCACTCGAGGCCCGTTGCTTGAAAGTACTCACGAACTTTGTCTATTCCCGCCTGTAGCGTTCTCTCGACGTGATGGTCAAAACCTGCTTCGGGAACCCAGAGGGTGATGTAGTCCGCGTAAATACTGTGATAAAATCGGAGTATTTCCATTAATTTCTCTGGTAGCCCTAATAGCACTTAATTAAAAAGTAATGGTGATATCACGGAGCCTTGCGGCGTGCCCGTCGATCCCATCTCGAAATATTGTGATTCTTGGTCGGTGATGACAATTGTGCGCCTGCTTGCAAGAAAATCATGTATGTAATTGTACATTTTTCCACCTAGACCTAATGCCTCAACTTGTTTTAGTATCGATTGGTGTGTGACGCTAAAGCCTTTTTAATATCCAGGCCAAAAATTGCCTTGGTGGAACTGGTAGTGTTTTCAACAATGTGGTGCTCAAGCTGAAGTAGTGCATCCTGTGCGGAGATGTTGCGGCGGAATCCCAGCATGGTGTGCGGGAATGCGTCGCAGTCTTCGAGAAAGTCGGGTACTCTAATGAAAACTGCGTGCTGCATGACGTTTCCTACGCAGGACGTAAGCGTAATCGGCTTTAGATTATCGAGCGCAATTTGCTTGCTTATTTATGCATCATGACAACTCGAGCTCTTTCCCACGCTTCTAAAAGGGAGCCGTCTCTTCAGCACTCGTTGACTAAGTCACCAATCGGGAAATTGACTCATCTTCTAAGTTTCGGAGAGCCTTGTTGGTAACCCTGTCTGGTCCTGGCGCCGACTGGGAGTTAAGTTTGAAAAGAACTGCCCGAATTTCTGCCTCGCACAAGTCTGCGTCTAATTTATCTTTAGTGACACCATCGTAATCGTGGTGTTGGGTGCTGTATCTCGTCTTAAAGTAACGGTCTCGTATTCGTATTACGGCGAGGATATTCGCACCTTTATAATATTTCACAAATCTCCGAGATTTATGGCCTAGGGCGGCCCGAGTCTCATCTGCATCCAACAGATGCCGAAAGAGACGCCAAGCACCCGCCCCATGCATCTGCCTTTCCAAGCCATTACACATGCCTTCCCACTGTACCATACATACCAAATTTTAACGCGTTTTCCTCGATCTGTCTGTCTAACTGCGCCATGTGTTTTCGCATTGCCTGGCTGTGTCTTTGACATTTCCACCTTTTAAGTAGGGCTAGCTTTTTTTCAATGAGACAATAAACTTTTTGTCAACAGCTTTAGCAGCTCACTAAAGCAAGTCTCGTTAGTGCGTCTCTTACTCTTAAAAAATGCTAGTTTTTTTGGTCCTTAAGTTACAATTACAGAGTATTCTTGGTATGTGAGAGCTGGAGATCTTTAGAATACATTTTCGGAGAATTCCGAGTACACACAATAAACAACAACGGAAGCAGGAAAGAGAGAAATAACTTTCTTTCACTCACAGAGGAATAATGGTCAGGCCGTGCCTGGCCGCCACCTTCTCAGCTCGCTGACAATGACGGAAGGAAAGGAGACGAACACACCCGTCTGTCTTCTTTCTTTTCATTCTTGTCTATTGGACTTAGAGTTCAACCCGCAATATCCTACTTGACTCAAGCTAGAAGTTAAAAATACGCGGACCCAATTTACGACGACGCGACCAATAGCAAATTGCTCCCCATTATCATGACCATTGCCATCATCGTCGTAATCATTTATTCGCTCTTAAGAGCCCCTGAAGGTAATTCATAAGAGGGGCGGGGGTTGTAACAATTGGTAACTCCGGGTCACAAGGAGCCGTTACATGAATACTGCTTAGAAAAAACAAAGCAATAAACAACAAAAAAAATAAGAGGAAAAAACGTGAAAATTACAAGGCAGATAAACGTGCAAGAAACAGGACTGCTATTCGGGCTGCTTACAGTAGCGCTGCAATAAATCTTTGAAACCAACACAACTTCTTTCAATAAAAATATCGTCAAGAAATACCTTTCGAATATGATATGGCAGTTGGTATCAATAATTTGTTCAGGCCGTCAGTTCAACGATGACTGCGTTGAGCACTGTGACAAACAGACATCGTGATGATTTCTTGGGTGATATTAGGCTGTTGTTGAGGAAAGTTATAATAGAGAATGATTACACCTGGTCACCGCACCACAAGGCCAAATATAGTTATTCTTCTCTCACTATTACATGTAGTAAGTCATATTACACATGGTCACTTTAGTTGCCTAATTAACTAAAATTTAATAAGGAATTTCTGAAGCGACAATGCTGGGCAAAAACTTCTACTCAATATGTTGCGGATCGTTTTGCCAAACGACCTATTAGGCAGTCTCTGACTTTGCTGCTATTTAGTAGTCACGTATTATCTTCTTTCTATAAATGTCCGATAAATAAAAATACCACGTGACATGCCCGAGCACTAGAATATGGGCTTTCGCACCAAATTACATTGTTCCTTAACGGTCTGCTTGCAAACAACGTGCATAGTTTGCCCGTTCATGACAACGGTAAATAAAGTGAGACCACTTGCGATGGGTTCGCCATCACACGTTTACCACCATCGCCGCTGTCCTGTCGCCTTTTAACCCGCAGGACACATGGCCGAATGTTACAGTCGGATGCAGTTGGAACGTCGAGAGCATTGCATTGAGAACGCGCAAGCGTTCTAGATGTCACGTGTTCCTTTTTTTTTTTTGTGCAGCCTTCAGGGGTTCGGACTGGCGTGTGCTCTCGTACGCTGTCGTCTCGCGTCCCCCAGTCTTAGGCTCCAGCACAGAACCGCTGCTTATGAATTCCCCATCGCAAGCTTGCACCTTCCCCTTCCTGCCGTTCTTTTGGTCATCTCACGTCGTCGCTTGGCACCACGCAGGCAAAAACGCAGCCATGTACGAGTATGGTGTTGCATATAAAAAAGGTTACAGTTTCGCCTCAGGATGAAGCAATGAACGCGAGGGAGACAACTTGGTATGTCACACTGGGGACGGCAAGCAGATTGAAACGTTCAGCACGCTGCTCGCGCACCAACGACGCACCAGAAGGACACGCACAGGACGAAAGCGAACTAACAACGTTTGCCGCTCGACACGTAACGAGTTGTTTAAACAAAAATGACGCACAAAACGTAACTACAGGTACAGATGAGGGCAAACTAACACGTGTTTCAGTTGTAAAACCTCACTGTCTATGAAAAGCGGGCTCTTTTCGCAAACGGGAGGACTCGCTTGCTGGAATCAGTGCCAACCGGTTGTGCTCTCGCAATCTCTGATGACAGCGCAGCTCTGGCCGACTGGGTTGGTCCTATGCCACCTCCTGCTGCCGGTCCTCTACGACGACGACAGCGCAGCCCTGGCCGACTGGATTAGCCCTACGCCATCTCCTGTCGCCGACAAGAGCTCTCGCAAATAGTGCCCCGTCGTCGGACTCCTGTGACCGTGCTTCCATTATTCCTATCTCTCCTCTCTCTCATATGTCGTCGCTCGCTGTCCTAGCGCATCTCTCTTTCTCTCTATATCTTTAATGCTATCCTTTTAATCCCTCTTCACCACAACTCCTGGTGAGCTACTGTTGAGGTTAGCACGCTGATGCAGACAGTTACGGGGCTCACTTTTCTCTTCTTTTCCCTCTTATATAACCACAATCTCGCGAATCGGACCTGTACAGAGACCGAAGTGATCTTTGTGGGCCCGGCAATTAACAAAATCGTTCCAGTGAAAGCCGAAAGCACACGATTCTCCCCCACCAAAGGATAAGCGCCGGTGCACAGACACCTAACCCTCACCCCCTCCTGCGCGGGGCAAAGCACGCGCTAGAGAAAAGCGCACGTCGGTGCATCACGACGATCTGAGCGCCGAGCGCGGCCTGCTTTTAGGGGCTTAAGGGCGAAGCTCCTTACAGCGGCACCCGTTCGTCCCTCGTAGTAGTGCGTAACGTGTCATATGTTTTGACCTGCAAGGTGGTGCTGGTGGGAGATTTCTCATGTGCATTGTTGAACAATAAAAAATTCGCAGCGTATGCGTTAACTAAAATCCGAATTCTCCTGTCTCTCATTCCCGATTAGCAGCCGTTGGCATGTACATTGATCACAATCTGACAAGAAAGTGTTGCTACGTTATACTCACTGGGTGCAACCTCCTTGGTTTTAGAAAGGTATAGCGAGCGTTGGGCCGCAGTGCCATGAACACAGTGAACTAGTATATACCACGAAGTCGAGGTGGTTAAAGGTGGGAAGTAGACCCGAAGCGCAAGCCGTAAGAAAGTGTGCGTGTGCCTCCTCTCGTTCAGTTCTTGGAATATCCGCTGGATGGTGGTGCTTCTATATGAGGAATATATGATGAAAAGATGCAAGATGATGGTACTTGGAGTGTTGAATAGGTTGACGAACGGACGCGCAGACAGATGCATGGGCGGACGCATGGATGGCTGCATGACGGATGGACGCATGGACGGATGCAGGAGCGGATGCATGGACGAATGCAGGGACGGACTCAGGAAAAGACGCACGCACGGACGGGCGGATGGACGCACGTACTGTCACACAGACAGACGCTTGGACGGACGGAAGCAAGAACGAATGGACGGACACATGCTTCGCCCCACTCTCCGTCATTCACGCCGTGGATATCCTGCCATTTTTTTCTTTCATTCTTGAGTCATGATTTAATTGATATATGGGGTTTCCCATCCCAAAACCACCATATGATTAGGAGGGACACTGTCGCTTAGGCCTCCAGAATATAGACCACCAGGGGTTCTTTAAATATCGACCACCAGGGGTTGTTTAAAGGCCAACTCCGGTGATTTTTCGAGGTCAATTAATCTGAATGAAATTCTCTCGGTACGTTCCTTTGCACATTTCCGTCATTTATGCCAAATAACAGTTTTTAGAGATGCACTGATTGTTTGCCAGTGAATTTTAAAGATTGCCCCGAAAATCTCACCTCGTTTGCCAGAATTATTGGCAGCATTGTCTGTGTGACGTCATGTTTGGCCTGTCGACGGAAGTGACGCAGACGATGGCATCGCTACTTTGGCCACTACAGCGTTTATTATGCGGCTACAAGGAGACGGTGGTGGTGTTTGGCACGTGTGTTTGGCACGAAAAAGGCGCCTACTTTAGGAAACCCGGAACATTTTATAGCTGTGTTTAATACAGTTAAACATGGGGTAGGAAAGTGAAGCACGGGTGAAGCACGGGTGAAGCACGGATGAAGAGGAACAAAGGGTAAACCATATATCATAACCTTGTATATAATAGTACAAAAAGGAGGTGGAAAGGGAAAGGAGCGTGATAAACAAAAGGGGAATGGCAGGAGGTGTCATTATACACAAAAAATGAAGGTTTGATGCCAGCGTCCACCAAGACTTCATTGACATATTTCCGTCACGTATATGACGCCCAGAAGCACTATACAAAGAGAGAAACCAAAAGAAAAAGACTACGTGAATTTGAAAAACCCGGGAATCAAACCCATGACCTATCGGTCCAAGGCGACAGAAGGCAGGCGCCTAACTGACTACGCTATTGGTGCAACTGGAGGAAGTCCTTCAAACGCGGCTTATTTGTTTCGCACTCCTTTGCTCTGTACATGCATTCTTCGTTTGTCGGTGAGCTGCCACCGCCTAATAGCGGAGATGTACTACAACTTCTCCACTCTCAGATAAGTAATGTGAGTACTGCATAATGACACTAATGGATAGTGGCAGAAAACGCGGCCGTATTCTAAACGATACGGCGCCTCGATGCCAGCATTTGAGCCGACGCTGGCGTCAGAGCCTTTGCCGTATAGAGGTTTTCAAGATTGTAAGTGTACGCCAGAAAACTTTCGGTCACCGCATTTTCCAGCTCCTAACTTCAAAACTGAAGGCACGTTTTCAAGTCCCTTTTATAAGTAACAAATGTCTCTCTTTAGTTTTTCAGATAACAGGAATGTGCGCAAAGTTCAAGGAAATCTCTCGTATCGTTTATGTAGTCCAAAAGAACATTTCTTTGAATATATTTTGCCAAGTAAGAGAAGTGTAGAAAAAGAGCGGGCTATTTCCTTAAGCTCTGCTTGCCGTCCGATGGTATTGAAGCACATTGGTGTATGAAACCGGACATCATCAAGGGGCTGTGTTTATAAACAGTGAAAGCGTCAATAAGGCTGTGATATATGAACTTTACTGTGTCTGTGTAAAGCACACATATATGGCTTTTTGCTTAGGTTGACTGACAAACAAAAGACTTAGACGGGGACCTGCGTGTATTGCGCGTAAAGTACGGATATGGTCAGAGCGTGATGAGGCATAAAAGACGACGAGGTGTGTTTTTGCTCGTGCGAAACTGCGGGGAACGGCAAGAGAGGCATGGAAAAGGAGAAAAATGGCCCCGGATCTGCATGATACACTGCAAACTTCGTCGAAAGACGATAGTCTTGCGTCTGGCGAGAGTGAACAAAATATTTATTTGATGTTCTGCACACGAAAATCAGTGAATGGTATTCTGGAGGCGCTGCGTTGGAGTGCTTCGAGCGTGCAGTGACGGTGAACGAGTGCATCGAGGCACGTTATACACGAGCGCTATCTGGCATTTATCTTCGAAAACGAAGGAAGTCATGCGCGCCTGCAGAGAAAGATGCGTGCCATTATCGGAGGCGATAAGGTGTAGAACGCAAAGCGACGGGCAGGTGCCACCGCCGTGTCTTTTTAGCAAAGCGTCGGTAACAGTTGCCTTTTTGAGCACCGTGTCGCACTGCCAGCGCCGCGTGTTTAACGCTACGGTCCTTAGAATTACTTGTGTGTGCTGGACGACTTTCTGTCCTGCCAAACGCGCTTTGCAAACCATTAATTGCATCATGAAGCAAGGTCCATATTACATCTTGACAATAGAAATTGCAGAACTTATTCAGGTTGCTTTAACAAATGACCATCTTATCACTTTCCAGTGGATTCCTGCGCATTGCAGCGTGACGGGAAACGAAGAGGCAGACGCTGAAGCTAAAAATGCCTTAAGCAGTGCCCCTGAAATACGCATTCTGTTTTCACGAGCTTACGCGAACGCCCTGCTTTGCTGCGTGATGCGCAGCTACACACTTCAGCACTGGACCAAACCTGAACGGCGACACCGGTGACTTCACAAATGGCACCCGGAAATGAGGTTCCGCATGCCCCCCCTCAAATAAAACGGCAACTCACAAGCATGATCCACCGCATTCGTCTTGGTGTGGCGTACACCAGACATTACGCACATATCATCGGTCGCAGTGACACCGGTCCTAACTGTGAACACTGTGATGTGCCAGAAACACTTGAGAACATATTTTGTGTCTGCCCAGCACACGCACGTGAACGACAAACACTGACTTCTTCTACTGAACGATATCGCAGTCGGTCATTAGGTGATGAGACCGTGTTGGGCCCTTGGCCAGAAACCAACAGTGCAACTGTTGTCATAAGAGCGGTTATAACCTTTTTGTAAGCAACTGGACTATATGCACGGCTAGAAAATTTGTCTCAACTAGAAAGAATTCCACATACTCACATCTCTATCTCACCATCGTCATTCATTAGTCTTTCTCCTCCCCTTTCCCCTACCCCAGTGTATAGTAGCAGGCTAAAGCAAGCTATTGCTCAGGCCGACCTCTCTGCCTTTCTCTAAATATTTTCTCTCTCTCTCTCTGTGTGCCTTCTCTATATAAAGGCACACATACAAAACATGAACGTGTTGTTATGGTATCTCAGATATGCGCAATTTTTGCTTTTTAATTGCCAATCGCACAAGTATGAACGCTGGACCTTGAGCAATATTGGTGCGCTCTGCGGATGAAGTCGGCCGTTTGAGGTACCGTAAGGGCGGACAAACAGACATATGTACAGACAGTCAGACAGACCAAAGTTTTTCGTCGAAGGTACCCAAGAAAGGCTATCGTTTTTATAAAAGAAGAGCCGGGGGTGGGGGGAAAGGCAGAGGGGAGACCGTGCTTGGAGTTCGACGCGGTCCGTTGTCCCAGGCCTGAGTGTCGACGTCTGAGGCGCGGTCCACGCGTTGTTGCGACAGGCTGAACGTAGCCGCTAACGTCTCCGGTCTGCAACACCCTCCTTCAGCATTGGCAACCTTTGCAACCCATTGGTAGCCTCTTCAAGCCAACTTGCACCCCTAGTCTCCACGCCACGCCATTGAATCACTCAAAGTGCTTGACTTTCCAACAGATGAGCATGTGTGCGCCTAGAGACTCGGTGTATGCTAGGACGCTAACCTCGTCGCAGACTATAGTGTCTTAAAGACGATATTAAAGACCATAGTCTTTCTTAGGGACCTTCGACAGAAAAATTTTGGTCTGTCTGTCTGTACATTTGTATGTTTGTCCGCTCCTAGCGATACCTCAAACGATCGACCCTATCCACAGCACCCACCAATATTGCTCAAGGTTTAGCATTCTTACTTGTGCGATTATCAAAAAAGCAATTTTTGCGCATATCTGAGGTACAATAACAACACGTCGATGTTTTGTATGTGTGCCTCTATACTAGAGAGGGCACATACAAGTAATTCAAAGGAACGTATCGTTAAACACGCGGCGCTGGCAGTGCGACGCGATGCTCAAAAAAGCAAGTTTTACCAACGCTTTGCTAAAACGAGACGGTGGTGGAACCTGTCCATCGCTTTGCGTTCTACACCTTATCGCCTCCGAGAATGGCACGCACCTTTTTCCGCAGGCGCGCATGCCTTCCTTCGTTTTCAAAGATAAATGCCAGATGGCGCTCGTGTATAACGTGCCTCGATGCACTCGTTCGTCCTCGCTGCACGCTCGAAGCACTCCAACGCAGCGCTTCCAGAATACCATTCACCAATTTTCTTTCACAGAACATCAAATAAATGTTTTGTTCACTCTCTACGGATGCAAGAATATCGTCTTCCGACGAAATTTGCAGGGTAACATGCAGATCCGGGGCCAATTTGTTTTTGCTTTGTCTGCTGTGTGCGTGCGCATCCTGTTTTTTTTTTACTATGTGTTTCATAAAGTGTAGAAAATGGCGAGGCTGCAAGCAGCCTCGCCATTTTCTCCTGGACGTTGTTGTCACTGACGCAACATAACCTGCAGAATACCGAAATTTGAAGAACCTCATCCAATGGCATGGTTCTGGGAACTTGCAGCCACTTTCCATGTTAACACGATGGTTTCTATGCGCGTTAGTAATCCTTCTTCTGCCTTATCAAAAAAGAGAATGACACTATTGAAGGAAAGGCGGTAGCTTTTTGTTGGTAGGAGGTTTAAGGAGGTGTGTTCTCGGTTTAACTTTCTGCCATTTGCCTTGCTTACGATGCGCACGAGTGGGTTTAGCCAAGCGTGAAGTTTACGTAGATACGTACCTTTTGTTCGAACAATAAAGCGTTGATTTGTGAGTAAGCCGCGGGGGCGTTCACTTTCTTGCCATCGTCTTTTTTTATACATTTACGCCAAAATCAATCAGTACGAACAAGCTCGCCTCTCCATTCTGAATCACTTTTACGAACAGCCCGTTGACGTGTTCAGACGCAGTTTGGTCGTCCAGTAATGCAGCAACTGAAGACTCAGCTCTACAGATATGAGCGCGCATATAAAAAAATATGAAAACGTCTATTCGCTCGGAAGTGACCTCTCGCACTATTTACTGACTTTTTGCAGAACTTTTTCCGGTAAGACGAACCTGCAGGTAAAAAGAAATGCATGAAAAACACGTACAATGGTTGACATTGATCGCACTGGCACCACTTTTCTTCGATCACGGGACGCAAGCAGCGCCCTCTCGGGGTTTGAAGTGCCCCGCTTTAAAGGCCTCTATGCATGTTGACTGGAGTCTGGTGAGTATACACGAAACCTTGTCCCAGTTCTGCCTTTCTACAATTTTTTAAAAAATAAGAAGATCGACCAGCTCCGCTGACAACTGATAACACAGCGGAAACTGATAGCACAGTGACGCTAGCGACGTGCAGGGGGGTTGAGTAAAGTGGAATGATGTTGCTTGAATGAGTGGGGATGAAGTGGGAATGAAGTGGCATCAAGTGGGTAACTGAGGTGGGAGTGGCGGGTGCAGTAGTGGGCGCATATAGTGAAAAGTTTTGGGAGTAGTTAGCACTGCAGTGTTGTCAAATGCCACCAAGCCAATAAGCGAATACTCATCCCAAAAAAAAAAGCCCAAAACAAACGGAAACAACAAATTTTCTCAATCTCGAAAATATTTATTTCTATTTTAAAGTTACAATTTTTTTTAAAACCAACCCACAAATACGAAGGGTAACTGAAAAAAGTGCCGCTATATCCACGAAGTGAATGATGATGAGTGGGCGAAGCTCCGGAGGTAAACCTGGTAAACCATGAATCCTCTGTACATTTTGCCCACTCGATTTTATTACATCGCTCCCCCTAGCGTACGTCGCCGCACTAAATCGAACGATTGCCTTCAACCAATGACACGCGCCATATGTGACATCATTCCTATTTTATAAGATCTCGCGTCTTTCATCAACTACAAGTACCGCTTTCTAGTTTATAACATCTTGCATCTTTTCATCATCAGCTACAAGTACCACCATCTAGTAAACACTACAAGAACTAAACGAGAGGTGGCTACATACAGGAGACGGTACCGCCATCTAGTGAACACTGCAAGAACTAATCTAGAAGTGGCTACATACAGGGGACGGTACCGCCATCTAGTGAACACTGCAAGAACTAAACTAGAGGTGGCTACATACGGGGGACGCACAGCCCACGCCCTAAGGAGCTTCGCCCCTAAAATTACTAAATATTTTGTACAGCGAAAAACTGCGGAACTATGCGCCCGTTCCCCTACCTACCACAGGTACTTAAAGGTGGGTGAGAAATCTCTCATGTAGACTGACGAATGGTGTCCTTCATTGGCACATTCGGAGCACTTCCAGAAATACTTTGTTCAGCTCTATTGCGGAGCAAGTCGATTCCATTGGCGGATTCAGAGTGGTCCCAGTATGCTTCATTGGCAGATCTGGAGCAGCTTCGTGGCAAGATTCACTCCACGGACCAACTTTTTCTACTCCGCGAAAATCGGCGGATTCAACCGGAAGTCGCAAGCAACCAGTGCCTTGAAACAGTGCCAACTTTGGGCACGTTAACGGACGCCGGTCGCGTCAGTTGCGGCTTGCTTCAGAGCTCAAGTTTTGGTAGCGTAGCGTTGCTGTGCCCAGCGTGGCCACTCAAGCAAAAAGGGAGACGCACGCAGTGCGTTCCATTATGACCCTGTCATTTGCTCCAGAGGGAGCGCATGTGTTACATGGTTACACTGGTAGATTCCCTTCTGTTGCCCGCCACAAGAGTGGTTTGCGCCGGCGCAAAGTTCGTCGGCCACTCCAAATCCGCCAATCGATGACACCGTAAACTAAGCGGAGATAAGGGCACTGCGATGAACTTTCGTCCAATTGGTAGCTACTCAATATTGTCGCCAAACTCGCTAGTAATTGACAACCGCATATTTGAGCGCGATGAATGACGATTACTAAAATAACTAGGTTTTCTGGGGAAAAAATGCAAGCCGTAGAAACGCGACAAGCGACTGGAAAATCCTACAGGTGATTTTGCAAAAAAAAAGCCCAAATTTATTTATTATATGCGGAACCGGCACCTTTCGAGCAGTTGCAGAAGTATTGGGCGTAGTGGTGAACTGCGGAGGTTGGGAATAGTGAGAGTGGTGGGAAGAGTGGCACATATCCACACTGAGATTTCGGGAGTGGGATATCCGCCGTGCAATTCACCCACTTTACGCGGGTTAATCGCACTACGAACTACGAAGGTCCCCGGTCATGAAAGCTCGACTGACAACAGTTTTGCATGATAAAAAAGATCACATGCAACTGATATGCAAGCTAGCTAACTCAAAGCCCGTGCATTTCGAGAATCTGACATGATAGGCGGGCGTACTTTGAGTGTTTCTGAGTCAGACGTGATATCAGCATGAACATATACCTAATATTTAAGGTTATCTTTATCTTTTGTTTTTTTGCGTGTGTTTGTGTGTGACTATATACTCAATAAAACTTGCATATTCCTCAATATAATTTCTCAAAATTCTTCAGAATATTCCTCACTAAAACTTTCAGTCGGCAGCCAGCACTCGCCTTCGTGTCACTCTACTTCGTCCTGTGTTCACGCTGCTCTTTCAACTTTTAAGTTATGTACCAACTAGCCCACCTTTCAACACTACTTCAATGCAGGATGTTGTCTTACCATGCAATGTCTATTTCCTTTTTTTTTAATTCTTCCTTAGCTTGGCGGGCAGGACTGGCTGGAAGGATTGCAGTTCCCCGATACGGCGGATATATGTTATGCACTGCGGTATTTTCCGGTGAACAACACTTTTGCCATCCAGACAAAACAGGGGTAAGATGTGTCGTTAACTTTTCCTTATTACCTGAGTAATGTTCTTGTGAACCTTTTTTTTTTCTCAATCCAATTGTCGCAGTTCTGTATATGCGTTGTAAATAATAATAAACTTTAAACGTCAACTTGCACCTTGCGCCCGAATGCGAATGAAATATAGGCAGCACACTGAAAATAAAATACAGAGGCTGGCGGAAATATAAAAGAGTTTTTATCAAATAACTTTCGAAGTAAGCGTTGGTAGTCGGGAGCTAAACATTGGTTTTCTCCGTGAGCGAAAAATTCACAATCATGCAAACAAAAAAACTAATCAAAATCGTCGCTTCCATTGAGAAACGAGCAAGGGCTTTCTGCATGACTAGCGTGTGTTCTACAGCAGAGCCACGCCACTGGTTGAAACTCTTTCGGAAAAAGAACACTCGCGGTTCTCATATATAGCGGGATAGGTCTTCCAAACGCATGCAATATTGAGTGATAGAAGCGAAGAATCTCACCAGGCTTCAGAACACGTGAATAGCGCATAGAGCGGGAGTTTTTAAGACCCGCTCATTACAAATAGAATGTTTGATAATCATCATCAGCAAAAACACAAACAATGTGAGCAGCCGTGGAAGTTCACGTGTGGCCTTACCAACGCGCAGTGGGCCCTAGGACGAGCGTTTCATTCTCGGTCACAGCAGCCAAGCACCGAGGTGCGAAATTCAAGCACGCATATTGGTCAACGTCTCGAACAGAGAGAGAGAAATAACTTTATTGGGTTGAAAAAGAAGGGGTTTAGGAGCTAGATGGGTGGGGCCCCATGTCCAAGGCTCCACTGGCTTGCGCCGCCTGCCGGACGTGGTCCAGGAGTGCTAGTTGCACCTCCGGGTCCGAGCTAGCGAGGAGTGCCTCCCATTGCTCCAAAGAGTTTTCTATTCTATACATACGCTGTAAGCGATCAAGAGTTCATTTGGCCGTTTAGCACAACTCCACGAGATATGGTAAAGGGTCGGTGGCGAGTCGCGACACCACGGACAATCGCGCCCATACAAAGTTGGATGAATTTTGTGCAGTCGTAATAAATTTGGATAAACTCCCGTTTGAATTTTACGGAGGTCTATGGCGTCTCCCCCTTTAAGAGATTTGTGGGGGGCGCCATATTTCTGCCGCGTGTATCGCTGGTGAGCAAGAAGCTCTCGCGGGGCCATCCGAGCCGGGTCGTTTTCCTCCTCCTCGCGAAAGCCGTCGTTGCTGGGTGGTGGTAACAGCGAGAAAGGCTGCTGCTCCGCTCGGTTCGTGAGCGCTCGAGCTAGAGCGTCCGCCCTCTCGTTACCCTCTAGGCCTGCGTGTCCAGGGCACCAGACCAACCTATAAGTGTTGCTCAATTCGCCGCCTAAAAATTTGCAAATGTTTAATGGGAGGCGGCCTTTCGTGAATAGCCGGCACGCCTCTTGCGAATCTGAGAGTATGGTGATGTACGTCTGGCCGTCGCTGCGCTCTCGACTTTTAATCGCCAATGCGATGGCGAAACACTCAGCCTTGGTGATCAATGTAGTGTACAGTGATGCGCTGGACGCCATGCTTCTCGTGTCACTGCTTACCATTGTGACGACGCAGCGCTTCCAGTTATACCTGGAAGCGTCAACGTATAGCACGTTCTCATTGCCTCTAACTAATTTTCTGATCCATTTTACACGCTCCTCTCGCCTTTCGTGATGCCGCTCCTTGGTCATGTTCCTGGGGATAGGGGCGATCGAAATATGTCGTCGGACTGGGTCTGGTACATCCACCAGCTCCTCGTCCAAGTTTTGGGGTTGGGGTGTTTGTTATACCCGCCCTCATCAGTATCTCTCTTCCCGACTTCGTATGGCTGAGGCGGTTGCGCTGAGAGATCAATGTTGCTGCGCTGCTTTCAGTTCAGCGTACGTATTATGCAGGCCGATCTGGAGAAGCCTCTGTGTCGGAGTGCTTATCGGTAAGCCTAATGCTGCCTTGTAAGCCCCTCTGATGATAGAATCTACTTGCTCTTCCTCACTCTTGTTCAGCGTGTGGAAAGGCAAGCTGTATGTCAATTTGCTCATTACGAGCGCCTGCACTAATCGGACAGTATCACTTTCTTTCATGCCTTTTTTGTGGAAGATGATCCTCTGAATCATCCTAGCCACTTGTTTAGTTGCTGATTTAAGAAGACCGATAGTGTGATTTGCCCTACCGTTGCTTTGAACCCAGAAACCCAGGATCCGGGCGACGGTGACTTCTTCAATTTTCTGCTTTTCGATTTCAATTTCTATTCTTCCGTTACTTTTGTAGCGTTTGCTGTGTATTCTGATCACCTCCGATTTTCCGGGTGCGCAGCTGAGACCACTGGTTCTGGCAAAGTTTTCGACAGCCGGTGCCGCCTCTTGCAGAGTCTGCTCTTTGCTGGCCAGGGACCCCCGTGTGGCCCACAAAGTAATGTCGTAGGCGTAGAGGGTACAACCTAGCTGGGGTACACAATCCAAGGCCCGAGCGAGTCGACGCATGGCGATATTAAACAACAGAGGAGATATTATGGCTCCTTGAGGCGTTCCCTTGTTTGGCATTCGGAATGGCTCAGACCTAACGCTTGCGATACCAATTGTCGCCTCCCGATCGGTGAGAAAATCTTTT
The DNA here is from genome assembly GCF_013339725.1 of Rhipicephalus microplus. Taxonomy (NCBI): domain Eukaryota; kingdom Metazoa; phylum Arthropoda; class Arachnida; order Ixodida; family Ixodidae; genus Rhipicephalus; species Rhipicephalus microplus. The sequence continues at coordinate 133,275 of NW_023611125.1, forward strand.
ATATAGTAATATATCTTTTCCCCGCAACCAATTATATTTAGCTCTGAGAGTATAGCTTCATGAGAGATATTGTCAAAAGCTCCTTTTAAGTCTAGAGCAAGCAGCTAATGCTCTCCACCTTTGGGAACACCCTTGAGTACCTCTTCTTGTATCAGGAGGAAAGCGTCCTGTGTTGAGAGACCACTGCGGAAGCCCAACATGGTGGCCGGAAACAGTCCCCTGTCCTCTATGAAATTCTGAAGTCTGGTCTGAACGACCCGTTCGAAAAGCTTCCCCATACATGACGTAAGTGATATAGGTCTGAGCGCCTGCAGGGAGGGCTTTTTTGCGGGTTTCGGAATGTTTATAATTTTGGCGGTTTTCCATTCTGCAGGGACCTTTCCTTTGAGCCAATAGTGTTCATTGAATTGTTTTGTCATGCCTTCGATGGTTTTGTCACTAAGTTTTCTTATCATAGCATTCGTAATTTGGTCTTCACCGGGGGCTGTGTTCCTCTTGGCTGCCTGAGCTGCCGCAAAGACCTCCTCCTTTGTTATCGGCTCGTCTAGTTTCTCATTTCTAGCTCCACTGTAACTCATGTGATTGGCCGAGTTACTTGGTGGACTATCGCCAATATATCTCTCCTTGAGGGCTTTCACGAGATCGTCGTCCGTGCCTGGAAATGCTTCTGCGATTTTCTGCAGTGTTCTGCTTGTCGTGGATTTGGACTTGTCTGGATCAAGAATATTTCTTAGGATGGACCAAGTTTTCGCGGTGCTCAGTGTGTTCTGAAGCGAACTGCAGAACTTGACCCATCCCTCGGTAGCCAATTTGCTGGCATATTGTTTGCTTCCTCTCCAAGAGCAGCGATCCTACGCAGTAGTGTCCCATTCAGGCGTTGACGTTTCCAACGCTTTAGTAGGCTGCGCCTGCTCTCCCATAGGTGTAGCAGACGGCTGTCTACTGCTGGCGTCTCTACGGTTCTGGCTATTTTCTTCGTAGTGATGGCGTGTACCGACTTTATGTACTCCGACCATGCCTCTATTGAGTTCGGTACAGAGTCGGGTGGAGGATCTCGTTTCCTAAACTCAGTCCAATCTGTGATCGCCGCGTCGCCTATCAATCTACGCATTTTGGGTGTCGATATGGAGACGCTTATAATGTAATGGCCGCTTCCTAGATTTTCCTCCAGGTTTGTCCAGGGTGCGTCTTTGAGGTTGAAGGTGAAAGTGAGGTCCGGGAACGTGTCTCTACATACGCTGTTGCCTACTCTCGTGGGCGCAATTGGGAGAGTTATTAAACTCATGCCCAGCCTGGACGCAGCATGTTCGAGACGCGTTCCCTTCGGCGAGTCTTTTGGGTAACCCCATGTGGTGCTGGGTGCGTTGAAATCACCCAAAACCAATAGGTGGTCCTTGTTGCCTGCGATTTCAACCGTCTCAGCAAGGAGCTCATTGAAGTCTTCACCTTTGTCCTTTGGAGGACTGTATATGTTCACTATTATAGTCTTCGCTTCGCCTCTCTTTTGGGGGTATAAACTGATAATTTGGTGATTGATCTGTAGCGTTCCTATGTACTCATCTGTTGCCGCAATCATCTTGCTCACCAGTGTCGCTACGCTGGGATAATTTGGGTTCTGAAAAATATAATAACCCTGAAGCTTCACTATTCTGGCACCAATTTCTTGCAAGCATATAACGTCGGGTTTAATTGGTGCCACATTGATATAACTCTGGAGTGCTGCGGCGGGTTTGTGAAAAGTGCAGCAATTCCACTGCCAGATCTCTAATTGTTCCCCACTTCTCTGGTTATTTTTGGCCATGATGCATGGGTGCTTCCGCGTCGTCGCGATTCCCCTTAGATTGTTTGCTATTTCTAGCGGAGGTCGAGCAAGAGCGCTTGTTTATCGCCCTTTGCAAGCTGCTAACAGCGTCATTCACGTACTGCCTTTGAGTTTTTAATTCCTCGCAGACGAAGGATTTTATCTCATTCATTAAATCGACTAGCAGTTTATTAACGTTAGCTATACCTTGCCTGTTTTTGTCTAACTGTGCCTGTATTTGCTGCGTTATTTGGTCGTGGTTTTTTACTGTCGTGCTTGGGGTAGGGGTGGTTGTACCTGCGTACACCATCCCTTCCTCAACTTCAGCCGACGCCGTGCTGCCCCCCGAAAGGGTGGGTTTTATTGACTGTTGATATGTCGTTTTCTGACTACATCCTCCAGCTATTCCTGTCGGGTTTTGTGGTCGTAGTTTAGCCTCTAGCCGTCTCTCTAATGAAGATATTGCTGCCTGTAAGTTATTTCGCTCTTCGGCCATTTGTTTTTTTTAGCTGTCTGACCTCTTGGGTCAATCTCTTATTTTCTTGCAATATTTTCTTGTATTGTGGATTTTCTGTTATAGGAGCATTGGAAGACACTGACCCCGCAAAGCTCACCTGATTTATGTTTGTCCGGCTGGCGGCTAGGGCGTCTTGTGATTCCTCGCAGGAACCCATCTCGGCCGGAGGTCCGTGGTGCTTTGGTTGGTTCTTTAAGCTGGGTTTCCCAGGGGCTGGTGGTGCCATGTTAGTGTGATGTCTGTCCCTCCTTGAACGAGATCTCGATCGCGACCTTGACTGTGATCTTGATCGGGATCCTGAACGTGACCTTGACTGGCGCTGTTCCATCCAGTCCGAGCTGAACCATCGAGGAATGTTCATCCTTAGTGGAGGGAATTCTTCTGACGACTTGGCATCGCCGGTATATTCAGGTTGGCTAACCCAGTCTTTTGGCTGATCTGTCCTCAATTTCTTGGGAGGAGCGACGTTCTTAAGTTTTTTCTTGCACAGACTATCTCCTGTGGGGTGTTCACCATCACAGATGACACACTTGGGGATGCAGTCGTGTCCTTGCATTGGTTCCCTTGCCCCGCACTTGAGGCATACATTAACATTTGGAGTTGGACAGACGTCCGTACGGTGTCCGGTTTGGAGGCATATCTTGCACACCTGTACTGTTGGCTTGTATGGGTAGCAGATTAACTCGGCACCCATTATGTATACGCTCCTCGGTAGCACATTGCCCGTGAATGTGATAATCGCCGTTTTAGACGAGCCCAACATTCCTGCTCTCTCAATATTCACCCCTTGAGTCCGAACACGTAGGTTCTCCATTAGTTCATCTTGCGAAGTCCCGGCCGGTATTCCATGTACAATTCCCCGCAAGACGCCTTCGGGGTCGGCCACGTATGCATTGAAAGCGTGGATTTGTCCCCTGATCTTTAGTTGACTGATACCTCGCAGCCTACTCGCTACCTCCGTGCTTGGCGTAGATAGGATTACAATGTTCGATCCTGGGTGAACCTGCAAGAGGAAGTCATTGCCATTGAAACTTCGTTGGCAGGCATCTATCACAGCCCTGGAGAGTTCCAGTCCCAATATGTTTTTAACCCAGAGACCCTTATGCGGCCTCAGAATAATCTTGATGTCCTCTTTCGGTAGCGGAGACGGGCCGCGTCACTTTCTCCGTCTGAAACCCTGCGTGGCTTCACGTTTTTGTTTTTCGGCGGGCGGATCGCTTTCAAATTTCTCGTTCGCTTTCACAGCCTTCTCCATCAGGGATCGCTGCTTTTTCTTTTGCCTGCGCGATAAAACGGTATGCCAGGCATCCTCAGTCCATCCATGGCGTTCCAAACAAGTCGCGTCGCCAGTCTCGTTTCCGAGAGTCGCGTCAACAGACGCTGGTTCGTCATCCTTTGGCTGCCGAGACGAGACGCCACTCGCGTCCGTGTCAGTGGTGAGTGATTCCGGTGCCCGAGAAGGGCCGGGATAAGCTTCGTCGACTTCCATATGGCGAGAAAAGGCGATCAGCCCCGGCCAGCCATGCTTGGCAGAACAAAGGAAAAGTGACCGCCGCTCCTGCCAAGTTAGTCGGAGCGCTTAGGCTGACAGAGCTTTCCCGCCGGCATTTTGTCGTGTCACAAAACAGGTCAAGAAAGTGAGGTAAACATCGCTCACCTTCGATCTCTGTCCCGTGGCAGCAAAGCAAGTGTCCAAAGTTCACTATCTACTAGTCCGTGCTCCCACAAACACACAACAACGTCGTGTTCCGCACGTCGAAGTACCTTCCGGCACGCGCGACGCCGGCCGTGGTCGTTAAGGTGAGCGTCTCAACAAGGTCATCCAATCTGCCTGCGATGGTTTCTTCTCGTAATGTTGATCCTGGCCCAAGCTTTGGGTATCCATGGAATCAGGAGAACTTCACAAAGCATACTATAAGATTGTTAGATGAGTTTGCGCGAAATTGCTCTTAGAAAAGCTTCGGGAAAGCGGAGCGCAGTGTGAACATGTCTTCACAGCTTGGCGCCTCCTCACGTCTCGAACAGAACAACAACTTCCAACTTTCATTTTAAATGCGCGGTCGTGGTCGATGGTGGTCGCGCTATCTCGGAAACCATCAACGTGCGACCAGAACATCTTTCTTCACGCTGAGCTCTCAACGGGAAGAGACTGCGCGGAAAGGGCATCTCTACCTGGAGTGGCCGTATTCTCTTACACCGGCTTTAGGTAGAGTTTCGTGAGATCGGATTCAAAATAGTTAGGTACCAGTGTCACTTCTTATACTATCATAATTTGTTGCTATCGCATTCACTGCTTCGCTCTTGCGATGGAACAGTGGCTTTTTTATTGCACAGACCAGCTGGCCCTGCTAGAGTTCTCGCCTTTTACAAGTTTCGGAAGCAGGATGACAGGCGTTACCTAATCACTCACGGTAAGTAGCTCCACAAGGCGCTAGCAAAATTTTCTGAGGACGACGTCCCGCCCATCTCACCAATGCTATTTATCTTTTCACCGCATATTCAAAACTTCTCGCACCGGACCAACACCATTTGTTCCCGAAGATGTAAAGTTCTACCAAGTTTTGGACACGGACTACGCAAACTGGGTCCTCATTCACCACTGTCAGGAAGGTGGTAAGCTAATAAGACTTAGAATGGGAGCAGCGCGTGGCTCTGCGGTTGGGATAGACAGCTCGTAAATTTAATCGCTGCGCTTTAAAGGTGCCCTGAAACACTTTTTTGGGTAACCTGAAATCATGAAAAAGCGTATTGTCTCACCTAATCAACGCCGCTAAAAGTTTGAAAATCCATCCAGTATGAGCCGAGCTACAAAGATTTGCCACACGCTGCAATCGCATTCTCTCTTCTCTGGTCCTAACGAAAGCACTGGAAGCAAAGCAGGGAGGGATGAGAGGGGCAAACAAAAAACGTCATGCACGCCTCGTGACCTTAGGCACTTTTTCTTTTTTTTTCTTCGAATACGCTGCTTTGTCACTGCGATCGCGTGCGCACGCGTGGACAAGTGACATCCTCTCGCGGCGATCTCTGTAACAACCGAGCGCACCATGTTCGAATAAACCAATGGCCGATAGATGGGCTTACTACGAGTGATTTTTGGGCTTATTTCGCGATTTGTTGAGAGAAGAAAAAGCAATTTTAGCTGACTTTGATAATTTATTGTGAATTGCAGGCCACGTGCAGCACTATAACATTTGGCTCGCATGTTCTCGGGAGCCTCTACTACCGATTGGCAGCGTTTTCTGACAATGCTCAAGAAGTGTTGCAGGGCCCCTTTATATGCGAAGCGTTTCCTTGCGTACTGCCTGTACTTTTGGCGTCTATCTATCTATCTATCTATCTATCTATCTATCTATCTATCTATCTATCTATCTATCTATCTATCTATCTATCTATCTATCTATCTATCTATCTATCTATCTATTTAGCTGGTAGCGTCTGGGGCTGTCGTCATAATCCCCTAAACTTGGTGTGAACCAAAATTAGTATGGTAGAGTAAGATGGCTTGACAAATATGGCATGCTGGCCGAGACATGAATAATGTCACAATCCCGTTGCGTACGTCATCAAACATTTTCCGCCAAACAGTGGCACATACCCGCGGGCAGGTTCATTTTAACGCGTGAGCGTTAAAAAATTTAAAAAAAAAGAAACTATGGAACACCGAAATCGGCAGCGTTGACCCGACGAATGCAAAGAATAAGTGTCAGGGTGCGAGCAAAAATCGCTTCACAGAATTCAGCGGGGCGACCATGTATTCTTCCACAGTGCCACGCGAGGCCTCGGTACTCCTTTTCAAATGGACCCTAATGTTCGTTAACCGTGAAATGTCTGTGCAGGGATGACTATCAAATTTTATAAATCTTGCTCATGTGTTCTTATGATACAGCCGTCACGTCGGGTTAAAGTCAATTGCATTTAGTTGCCATCTGCTGAAGTTGCTTTATGTAGCAGTGTTCAGGGCAACCATCCTCGCGAGCACCAACGCTTCATATCAGGTTATCGCTTCTTGTGTAGCTATTACTCAAGTTGTGGTTGGCATCGTTGCTCAAGTGCAAAGAACTGGTTCAGAAAAGTTGAAGCTGGTATAAACATCTGCAAATATTCAGTACATGTCTGTGCATGCAACATTCGTAGTTATATTTAGCGTCATTTAATAAGGCCTACCTCAATAAAAAAAATCTCAACACGTTCACAATCCCTCTGCATGCTTCACATTAAGTCGATTCCAGAGGTATACGTGGGATCTGCCAAATTTTTTTCAATGGTTACATACACAACGAATTAAGCGAACAGACAAATAAAAATTCACTTTAATTGATATAGGAAGTTTAACGTACCAAAAGCCACCATATGATTATGAGAGACGCCGTAGTGGAGGACTCCGGAAATTTTGGCCACCTTGGGTTGTTTAACGTGAACTGAAATCTGTGCACACTGGCCTACAGCATTTTCACCTCCATCGCAAATGCAGCCGCGAAAGCCGGTTGATTTGATCCCGCGACATGCTGCTCAGCAGTTGTGGCAGCTTAGCCACTCTAGACCACCAGGGTGAAGTGACATGCGAAGTACACACCATCCGCACAGCCGCCGCAACTTGGTCACACGAGGGCACTCAGGATAACGCATGAAATGAAAAGCTGTATTAAACAAGGTTATGAAGGTATACGCTAATGCACTGCGAACAGACTGTTAAGACAAAGAATACGCAAGACATTTCTTTATTTAATTACAATGTGATAACAGTGTGCCGTGGTGGTGAGGCGGTTAGTGTACTCGGCTGCTAACACGAAGGTCGCGAGTTCGATGCCGACCACAGCAGTTGCACTTCATTCGCGGTGGAATGCTAGAAGACCGTTTACTGTGCAAAGTTATTACACGTCAAATAACACCAGACGGTCGAAATTTTCTCAGCCCTCGTGCACTGCAGCGTCCATCATAATGATATCGTTGTTTTCGAACGTAAAACCCCGGGCATTACTATTGCAATGTGAGGAATAAAACTTGAAAGCAATTAAAGTGGACAATAAAGCATCCTTTCCGTCGATGGAATCTGAACCCACAACCGTCAATTTGCGGTTGATTAACCAACCAAGCTGGCGCTGGCTGGCCCTCCCGACAATTAAAAGCATGTTAAACAAAGTTGATTGATTGATTGATTTGTGGGGTTTAACGTCCCAAAACCACCATATCTATATGAGAGACGCCGTAGTGAAGGGCTCCGGAAATTTTGACCACCTGGGGTTCTTTAACGTGCTTGTTAAACAAAGTGGACGAAACAATGCCCTCTATTGTAACTGAATTCGTAGAGCGTCGGAGACCTAATTCGAAAGCTACGGATTCGAATCCCTACAAAGGAAATGATGCTTTGTCGTCCACCCTAATTGCTTTCCATTCGGGCTATAAGTACCACTCTAATGCTCCTTGGGGTTTAAACAAGCCCTTCCGACTATTCCCCTTCTTTCTTACTTACATGTACTATCACTGCCTCTCCTAGGGTCCGGATCGCGGTTTGTTGTTGCCTTTTCTACACCGATGGCCAAGGTACCTGCGAAAGTAATGAAGAGGATTCAAGATGCCGTGGATAAATCTGGAGAGAAAAGGAAGGTCACTTGGCGTCATTCACCGTGCATGTTGAAAAACACTCCCGAGGATCCTACCGATAATTTAAGCCTCGTGCGTCGCAAGTTGATGATAGGCTCAAGTTGAAAGATCGTTTCATGAGTAAGCAGTCACTCATCGATAAGAAAACAAATAAACTGAGTTACTAAAGATTTCACGAATAAAAACAATCGACACAATAAGCCACAGTGTTTGGTCTGCACGATGTACTTTGACTGCTCGATTCAGAGATGTCAGATTTGGAGACGTTGAGGAAGGTCAGTATTATTATTTCAGCTATGAAATATCTTATTTGCACCTATAGTGCACAGAAAGGACAGGAACAAAGACGTAGGTCCTGGACACAGTGCTCACTGCCAGTAAACGATTTATTCACGAATTAATGCGAGTAAAACATTGCGAACAGGAAGCGAACTCAGTGTTCCTGTAGGGAACATGAAATACAACATGCTCAAGCTAGCATTCTTTCAAGCTATAAAATACTCTTGATTCCAAAGACCACCTAACTAAAAAAACACTTAAGTGTGTTAATGGTAAATATGAAAGTCCGCAATTACTGCTGAGTATTTCTAAACCTTGCCTCTAGTTTCTACGGCCCCGCCAGGGTGGTCTAGTGGCTAACGCACTCGGCTGCTGACCCGCAGGACGTGGTATTGAATCCTGGCGGTGGCAGCTGCATTTTAGATGGAGGCGAAAATGCTGTAGGCTCGTGTGCTCAGATTTGGGTGCACGTTAAAGAACCTCAGATGGTCGAAATTTCGGTGCCCTTCACTACGGCGTTTCTCATACTCATATGGTGGTTTGGGGACGTTAAACCCCACATAGAAATCAATCAATCTAGTTAGTACGGCTTTAGAACGCAGTTGTTCGAAGCTAGTTTTCAGCGGAAAGCTATGCGCGCACACTGAGTGCATGAACCAAAAATTACCGAGGAATAACCAAATTAATAAAACAAAATGAATTTACATTAAAATATGTAACAAAACGTGGACGTCAGAAATTTCGGCCGCCTGTGAACACAATGATGACACAATAAGGTAACGTCACCTCGTGAATAATACTGTTAGTATCACACATGCCGACGCCCAGAGTCGCTTTTCTCAGTTACAGCGCTTTAGGGCTCTCGCCCTAAAACACAAAGAAAGGCCTCACAACGAATTTTAATGTATCAGCGGACTACGGAACAAAAAAAATTAAGTGAACGAAACTGAAGCTTGTCGTATGTAGAAGTCAAATCTCTACATTACGAGTGTGATACCTTGACAATATATGTTACCTGATATATACTACACCTGCTACAAACGTTTATCAAAATTATGCGCGCCTATTTATTTCAATGCTCTACCAGAGGTCTGTTGGCCATGGCAATGGTGCTGGATGTGTCACTTCTATAGTACTCAAATGCGCCAGAGCTCAAGCGAACGCACCAAGGCTTACAATCTAGATAGAAAATCTTTGTGAGCAGTTCCATAGCAGCGAAGCTGCAGAAGACAACATAAGCGCGTGCGAATATGGACAAATAGAGGTATTCCACGAATTTCATCTGCATTGTGATGGATTATTTTAAGCCCGACATTTTACTGGGTCAGGTTCTCGTATGCTGTTGTTGTCGCCTAACGTAACACTGGCAAAACCACATAGCATAGTCACCTGTATACTTTTGAGTGCGCGCTCGCGTTTGCTTGTTTGTTTGTTTGTTCGTTTGTTTGTTTGTTTGTTTGTTTGTTTGTTTGTTTGTAGCCTCTAATCCATGGCTCATACCCACTCTGTGGGATTGGCCAAGAGAACATATAGTCTCATATGAACAATACCTGCACTATTGCTTACAACGAAAAAAAGGAGGGGGAGTTGTATAGTGAAGACAGTATATTAAAAAAAAAAGAAATCAAAGATTGAGATAGTGAGAAAAAAATCAACAAGAAAGTAGACACTAATAGCTATACCTTGATTTTGGGAGCTGACCAGACAGCTGGTCTTGCCAAATCCAATTAATTTGGTATGTCGCGGATTTATCCAGATTTGAAAATTAATTTTCGATCCGTTTTTTTTTAGTACCTGGTAACATGGGCTTTATGTTTAAAAACGTTTACAGTCTTGAATAAAGTTACACACCGCATGGAATGCATCTCTGTGGCAATTTCCCGAAACAGAGGCACCAAAATTTAGAACATTTTCTGTGGTTAAGTTTAAACCTAGCTTCGCAAATAGAATATCTAGAAGTCATTTCCTAATTAATGCATAGTTCCGACATGACCCAAAATAATGTTCCATATTTTCTGATCCTTCGCAAAACGGACAAAGGGGGAAAGTGTCAGACCAGCTCTGTGTAAATAAAAATTTAATGGAGGGACACGGCACCGGAATCTGGAGATTATAATTTCACGTTTTTTTGACGGACTCCACTGGGCTTTCCATGGAAATTTGAGGGGCTTATAATCCGTCCTTTGTGTGATATTTTCTAAACTATCTGTAAAAAATAGCGAATTTCCTATACCTAACCCCTGACAAGTATTCTAACTCGGGAAGTACTGAAATTACTGGTCCATCAAGTGATGCTCGTGCCAAAGCATCTGCCGATTAATTTAATTATAATCCGCAGTGACCTGGGACCCACACTAATTTGAGGAGTTTTAAATGGGGCGGTGCTAATGTGTGGAACGCTGCTAGGGCACGAGATTGTTCGGAGGTTGTCAGAGCTGCACACACCGAAAGTGACTCTGTTAGGATGGTTGCACTGGTCTCGGTCGTAGGAATTTTTCAAAGAGCTAAAATAATAGCTACTAGCTCGGCTTCGATTATAGGAGTAAAATCTGGAAGCCTTACTGAAAAAGAGCAGCCTAGGAAACCAGACGCAATTCCTACGCCTGCCTTTTAATTGTTGACAGAAGCATCTGTAGCTATTACATTTTTTTTCTGCATGTACAAAGTATTTTTTTAATGTAGTGGTCAAAAATCTAAGAGATTGCAACTTGGCTGTGGGGGGAAGATTTCATCCTACTCTATTATAATGTTGAGGGTTGATGAATTAGTTTCAATTACTGTGCTAATTGCTACATTTATGCAATCCAGATTCTTTTTAACAAAATTTACCTGAGGGGTATGAAATTGAGGCCAATGTGCAAGAAAGAAAGAATCAGGGTCGCTGATAAATGCGTACTCTGATCTTCGCGCCGGTAAGCTGATGCTGAGCTGGTGATCTGTGATGGATGGCACTCACCCACAGAAGGGGATGGGCCAAGAACCGGGCGGCAGGATACTTAAATGAAACTAAAATGAAAATGAGCCAACTGGAAAAGTAGTTTAAAAATAATACTAGCAAAAAACAAAAATGGTTGCTGAGCAAGCGGTCAAACCATCTCTTCATTGTGCTAGACATAGCTACTAATTATAAAATAAAGATCTGAAAAGGTTAGGGTTCACCAGCACGGTAATCTTTTAGTTGAGTTGATGTAATCAAACACAGTGGAGCATATATCCCTGTGGCAGTAACCAAATGAAGTTCCGCCAAGTGATACAGTTACTGGTAGATTTACTTGTATTCCTAGCTTTTGTAATGGGGCTACTAAAAATATTTTTCTGTGATAAGAATAACGATGACAGAATGAAAAATGTTCAATTGTTTCAATTTTGTTGCACTAAATGCATAACGGTGATGCCTTGGGTCGAGCTTTGTTAAGGTATTAATTTAGTTGTGGAACTACACAGCGCAATCTGGTATAAGTGACCTCTAACTGGCGAGATACACACCACTGTTTATTCAAGCAATACCTCAAATCCTCGAAATATTTGAATTTATCCAAAAAAAATTTTCCCCATTGCAGGCCAGCATTTTAGAACCTTAGCGCTGTCCCGTAAGCCGTATCTGACAAAACCGGGATGGTGGGCCCACTCAGGGATACTGCTGCTAAAGAGTCCGCATTTCGTTCAAATATAATCCGGTACACTGTAGCGTTAAAAACTGATTCTTCTTCCTCTTGCTCTTCGATTGCCTTGTTGATGACACAAAGTTCGGGCATCACTACGATGGCCAAGAAAACACAGCAACACAAGTCGTGTATAAATCTGAAAAGAGAAAAGCGAGAAATATTTTCCATCCAAAGACATGAAAATAAAAATAACAAAATACGAAGAAAAAAGTTAAAAAGACAGTAAAAGCATAGGGATAACTGGAAAATAGAACATGAAAGAAAGAGAGAAGGAAAGACAGAGATGACGAAAAGAAACAACCACCTCTAAGCTCCGAATATGTTTCATAATATGGAGGAAAAAAACACACAAACCTATACGGCGGGCTTGGCAAGCTTAAGGGGAAGACACTTCAATTTTTTAATACTTCCAGCTACAATCGAAACAGCAGTGTGCGGCTGCATGAAAATCCTTTGTAATACTTGGCAGAGCTTCAGAATCCAGTATATGTTCATTTTCATGCTGATACAAAAAGACATCTTACAAAATAGCAGTGCAAACATCATCGACACCAACGTCGCTCTCTGCTTGAGCAAGCTTCCGCGAGCCTGACTGGACAAAGAAGAAGAACGAGTCATCCTTGAAGCGCGTCTATCCAGCTCGGTCTCCATTTACAGGACGTCTACATCCATTTTGAAGCCCTGTCTGGCTCCCAAATCACCACCGTGGGCCCACCCACAGGCTTGCTGGTGCTGTGATGTGTAAGTGGTCCACGTGTAAACAATTTCGTACAAGTGGCGTTCGTGGGTGACTGCTCAACGTGTGATTGAACAACCTATGTATGAGCAAAGCAGACATTCATCTAAGCAGAGCAGGGAGGTCAACCAACCCCTATACATAGCTTTTATAGATTACGAGAAGGCGTTTGAGTCAGTCGAGACATCAGCAGAAATACAGGCACTATGGAATCGGAGCATCAAATAACCCTACATAAATGTACTGGAAGAGATTAAAGAGTATCCACAGCCACCATATTTCTCCATAAATAAGGCGAAAAATAAAGCAACAATGAAGGGTGTAGGGCAGGGATACACGATCTATTCAGTGTTATTCACCGCGTGTTTACAGGAGGTATTAAGAACCCTAAACTGGGAAGTGTTAGGGATAAGAGTTAATTAATCGAGAGTGGCTTAGTAGCCAGCGATTCAATGATGACATTGTCTTGATGCGCAATTCAGGAGACGAATTACAATTCATGATTACTAAACTGGACACGGAAAGCAGAAACATGGCCCCGCCGAGGTGGTGTAGTGGCTAAGGTACTCTTCTGCTGACCCGTAGGTCGCGGGATTGAATGCCGGCTGCGGTGACTGCGTTTGCGATTGGCCATTACTATGCTTGCAACTTGGCAAGTGCTCACATAGTTATCAAAATGTGGATGTGACACATGTAGGCATGTTCAAACGACATTTATCTGCGCTATTTTCGCCAATGTGCTGATTGTTAACTCGTTTTTTTTTGCTGGTACAAAAGGTCTACCGTTTATGCAAAATAATACGGGATTACTCTCCCACCCGCGAAAAAAAAGCAGTGCCTTCCAATATGCTTACTGCAAGCAACCGCCTTGCCTGTTGTCGGCTGCCAGAGATAGTGCTCCGCACTTTGGCAAGGTTAGCGCCAGCTACATGCATCTCAATCTTGAAGAAATTCTTTCAACTCGATCGTACGCCACGGTCATTATCCATATCTCACGTATGGCTGTTCTCATCTATGTGAAATCCGGAGTACTGGTAAAATTATGGTTCTCACGAGACTGAAGCAGCACATTTCTTCAACTGGAGTGTGGCAGATAGGGTTTCCACACTTTTGTCTCGACTTATTACCGCACTGTGAGTCCGTCTGATGGCGCTATTTTCTAATGCGTGCTGCTGTATAGCAATCCCCTTTTCAGATTTTGGGGACTTTTCATTATCAATGAGAAAAAAATGAACAGGCAATTGGAAAGTTGCTGAAAACAGCGAAGTTTGTCATCGTTTGCGCGTGGCTATAACACACATGTCCCACTAACGTTTTGATAGTAGAGTACTTGTCAAGTTTTACATATAAATGTGGCAAATTAATGCAACTTCATTAATGAAAATGTTAGTTCTGGCAACTCCTGTTTATCCGTAACAATGCGTACTAGGTCTGTGTTGAAGTTGTGCTGCGTGATAGCCGAGCAATCTGTCGAGTAAGTATGTGAAGACGAATAACCAACAATGCACTGCAATAACACAATTCGCGACGAATAAATTAGAGCATATATAGTCGTGGACGACGCAAAACTTAGCCTCGGAATCAGAAGGGGGCACAGACGAAAGATGGCGTATTTATGTTGGCATGGCGTATAAGGGCAGATATTTATCTAACGAAACCTACAGACAAAGCCAGAGATAGAACAGGAGATGTGGTTTGGTGTTGTTGTTTTTAAGCGTAGCGTAATAATTTTGACCTAATTTGAGAAGAATCAAAGTGCATGCAAGAATCACCATCTCCGTTGGTGATATCTCAACCCACAAAGTTCGAATGACTCGTGATTTGAATGTTGTGGACTCCGATCCAGGAGAAGGGCAACTAAACCATTGCCGATAACTTCGATGGCGCCGCAAGGCATCAAGTATAGATGACTTTGCCCCTATACTTGTATATTAATTTACAACCCGAGTGCTTCTCGGCTACCATCTCAAATAAGCCTTTTGAAGTGCGCTTCTGTGAGAAAAACACGTTTGCAGCCTATACTATAACACATCACGTGTTCTTTGAGAATATTCATTTTCTGTAGGGCTTCGTTGACGTCATTTCCATCACAGAAAAGACGGAAGTAAAATAACACTGTAGGTTTTCTGAAAATGCACTAGAGAAAAGTATGTAGCTATAGTCTACGGAAGCTGCAACGCCCGGCGCGTCAGACAGCGTGGCAATGATGGGTAGTACACAAATTTGCCTATTCTTGCCTATAGTCTTGGTTCTTTTTGGCTCCTTTCGGCTTCATGTGGCAACAGGAAGTTCAGCAATCGCCCAGCAGTTACGCTACATCTCCTTGAACGTTTTTTGGCTCAAGAATCCAAGTCGGCTCACAAAGTTCACAACTGTTCATTCCTCCATCTAAAACAGAACCAAAACCCAACAACAAACAAAATCACAAGTGCATTCAAAACCCGCAAGCGCGACGGCTAGGCAAATTTGGGCACTACCCATCATTTCCACAATGCCTTAACGCTCACCGTGCTAGAATCATCGTAGAAAACTCTGAGTTCCCTTGCATTTGTGCGATATCATGAGGTCACTTGCACCCCCGATTCGGGTCATATACTTTGGGCGTCCATATTGGCGTTCTTTTTTAATTCTTTTCCGGTAGCTATTCCACGTCCGTCATAGTCGACTTAAAGAAAGCTTAGCTGGTTTGAAGTTGCGTGCAAGTGGCACGTGCACGAAAAATAACGATGAATCGCACAAGTCACAAACACGCCTGGCACAAGTGTATGTGTACGCGCCTCGTGCGGCACGGCCGGGCTTATAGTTAGAGTTGCGGCACACGCCCCTCTAGCCCAGTGTGGCATACCAACAGGCCCAGCTGGCACTCACGCATTCTTTGCCCGCGGGCAGGCACACGGGACGGCCTAGTGCTCTCCCATAGTGGAGTACTAAGTACTCTAAATCGTTCATCAGTTTTTTTTTCTAAACACAACTAAGCATATATATGCAATGTGCTGGTGCTTCACTCCCTAGAATTATGCCACGGGACGGCTTTGAGCTCTCAAATAGTAGTGTACCGAATACTCGCTCTCAAATAGTAGTGTACCGAATACTCTAAAATTTTAACCACTTTCTTTTTACACATAGTTATTGTCTAGCTACATCGTTCAGAAATGTTCCCAAACTTAAATTCCTAAACTTCAAGACCATAAAGAAAACACGCAAAACGGGCCCAGGACGACGCGTCGCATCATTCCCGTGGGAGCGTTGCTTGAAATGGATATTCGAAGCAGCTTTGCCCTACGTTAATGTCAAATCTGCGATGTGAAAGTGAGGAACTGGACGTGTTGGGATAGCGTGATTTAAAATAGAAGGCGCGAAGAAGATGAAGAGGAAGAAGACACACACACATGTAGTGGGCCCTGTGCATGTGTGTGCGTGCATGCACGCACGCACTCATACACACTCATATTAACCTTCAACCTAACTGATAGTACTTTTCTGTATACACGCGTTTACTTTTTCTATCAATGGTGGTACTGGTGAAAAAGATTCAACTGTCTTTCTTTGTTGCTTTTTTTTTGTTTCTGCAGCGGAAACGACGAACCTCACGACAGCGTTGTCTTCAACGCTGCTCCCAGGGGCGTCTGCCGCAAGTCAATCTGCGGCTACGGAGCCCTCTATGACGGCGACGCAGCGTCCACCTTCACGAGAGGGTATACGATCCTTACGTGAACTAAACTTGTCAGAAAAAAAAACTGGGCCACGCTGTAATCTTGTTCAAAACACGGAAAGCTTTTAGGGGCGAAGCTCGTTATGCCATGGGCCGTGCGTCCCCAAGGTATGTTTTGTTGTTGTTGTTGTTGTTGTTGTTGTTGTTGTTGTTGTTGTTGTTGTTGTTGTTGTTGTGTTGTTGTTGTTGTTGTTGTTGTTGTCGTTGTCGTCGTTGTCGTCGTTGTTGTTGTTGTTGTAGCAGCAGCAGTAGCAGTAGTAGTAGCAGTAGCAGCAGCAGTAGCAGCAGCAGCAGCAGTGGCAGCAGTAGCAGTAGCAGCAGCAACAGCAGTAGCAGCAACAGTAGTAATAGTACCAGTAGTAGTAGTATCAGTAGTAGTAGTAGTAGTAGTTATCACAGTAGTAGTAAGTAATCACTTCTTGTTTAATCATTGGAATGTCCGCTGGATGGTGGTACCTATATAAGATAAATACGTAATGAAAAGATGCGAGATGGCGGTACTTGGAGTGTTCACTAGATGAACAGTGGACGCACAGACAAGCAGACGGACGGATGGACGCGCGGATCGACGGAACGACAGACAGAAGCATGGACGGGTGGACAGATGGACGGAAGCACGGACAAACGCTTCGCCTCATCATCTTTCGCTCCGAGGAGATGCTGTGTTTTTTCTGCTTTTTTTTTCGCAAGTCCACACGCTTCTCAGATTTTGCATTATCCCAGCGTATTTTTTAGAGAAGCTTTATTTACGTCTTATTGAGAATCCTGGATATTTTTAATAATCATACAACAGAAAAATGTCTCGCTATGTTTGAGCACTCACAGAACAAGTTTACGTATGACGCTGACCACATACAACGATTTTGCGAACTTGTGTTAAGAATCTTCTAGTGATGTCCATACTTTGTCTCTGATATCAAATCTAACGGAGTCGCTTTGCTGCCGGCAACACGTAAGGTGATCATTGTCACGTTCCCTGGTGTTAACTAGAAGCCGTACATCTTCTCATTTAACATCACTTTAGTACTTTCCACTATGTTTTATACCAGCTTTGTCCAATGCATCCGCAGATTGTACTGCACTGGCAACGACCGATGTCATTGGCATGTTTTTCTTGTGAGGCCATCCCTCATGCTTAACGGGGTAATAATAATTTTTGTAGTTTTATGTCCCGAAATCATGATTTGCGATTTGATTATGAGAAACACCGTTTCTGGAGGATTCCGGAAATTGGAAGATTCCGGAAATTTTGGCACTGTTTTTTTTTTTTGCTTTAACGTGCGCTAACTTTGAACAGCACACGGGCCTCTATTCATTACGCCTCCACCAAAATTCAACCACCTCGATCGGAATCGAACACAAAACCTTCGGGTTAGCAGCACAGCAACCAAACCACTCCTTATCAGGTTGGACATACAGAGGTGTGAAAGTATAGATCAGGCCTTGGGCTTGTTGAGCAAACGTGTCCTGCGGATAGCAGGCACTGCTGTGAACCTCCCATTCAAACCTCGCAGTCGTGCGCTGCAAGGGGTGTTCGGAAGCGGAGCACGAAAATGTCATTCTATCTAAGACCCTCTTTCACTACGAAAGACTGTAGTACTCAGTCTCTCCGTAACTACCAGCGCCTTCTATATTGTCACGTGCTTGCTCAAGAAAGACGATGGCAGTTGTGCATGTGCCACGAAGGACTACGAAATGGACGTAAAAGAAGAACTCGCTTGCGCGTTCTAATTAAAAAGATCGACCTGCTTCTGGTGTCTCAATCTCTCCGGCAAGACCTCTGTTTTGACGTCGTGACACTGGTGGAGGTGCTGGAGCCTACAACCGGATGCAGGACAGTCTTGCTCGGACCCGTTCACCTAGTCCAGAGACCCAGCCCCTCGTCACGACTCCGGTGCACCGATTCAGTCGGCGCCTACTAGGCCTAAGTCCGGAGTCCGCACCTGTTCCGCCTCTAACCAGTATGGCAGCTCCTACCGCATCCACGGCTACCCTTTCATCGCAGACCACTCTTCCCTCCCAGGTGACTCTTGAACATCCTCGCGTTCCTGAAGTTTTCCATGGGGAAGAGTACGAGGATGTCGAGGACTGGCTCGAACAGTTCGAACGGGTCGCTGTATCTAACCACTGGAACGAACAGCACAAACTTGGCCGCGCATATTTTGCCCTGGAAGATAGCGCTCGCACGTGGTACGAGAACCACGAGGCTACTTTCCAATCTTGGGAAGGTTTCCGTCGAAAGCTCCTCGCCACATTTTCGAACACGGACCGACGGGATCACGCACAGCAACTGATTGAGGCTCGCGCACAAAAACCCAACGAAACAGCCGCCATGTACGCAGAGGGTATGATCCGTCTGTTTCGACGAGCTGACCCTGACATGTCCGAGGCAAAGAAGGTGCGTCACCTGATGCAGGGTGTCAAAGAACCAGTGTTTGCGGGCCTCGTACGGAATCCACCTACAACAGTAGATGAATTCATAAGAGAGGCGACTGTCATCGAACGCGCACAGCGACAACGATACTGACACTTTGACCGCCTGCCGAACTACACGGCAGTAAGTGCTGCAGCTGAGAGCACTGCCGTATGTGAAAGTTCCCTGCGATAAATGATTAGGGAAGTACTGCGTGAGGACCTTTGGGCCCTCTTCATCCCTCCTACCCAACCGCCCATCGCATCTGTTGCCGAAATCGTCCGCCAGGAGTTGAGGGAGGCCTTTACACCACCCGCGCCAAATCCTGAGCCACATCCAGCGACCTACGCTGATGCGGTCCGTCGTCCTCCACCGTCATTTGTGGTGACACCCTTCCAGCCACGACCCGCTGCCGCGCCTTGGTGACAACGGGATTCCATGAGACGACCACCATTTCGCCGAACTGACTTGTGGCGCATGGCCAACCGTCGACCTATCTGCTTCCGCTGTGGAGAACCAGGTCACATTGCCCGCTATTGCCGTCATAGCGATTCCGGGTTCGGGAACTTTTCTCGTCCCGCTTCTTTCCGCTCTGAAAACCATCGGGCCCACGATGCCGATCAACTGTCGACTGGCCAAGCAACTACACCGCGTCGCTGGCGATCTCCATCTCCTGCGGGTCACCTTGACTTTCCTCAGAGCTACGCGGACGTCACCAGAGGCCGTTCGCCTAGCCCGTGCCGAGAAAACTAACTGCTGCGACCTCCGGGGGCAAGGTTGCCAATCGTCGAGACACCGAAAAGTTCCCCCTATCATCGCAAAAAGATATGACGACAACCACGACGAATACGACGACGAATACGACGACGAATACTAATGCCGGTGGAGTTGTACGTGCTGATCTTGGCGTTTTCATTGACGGACATCACGTTACAGCACTGGTCGACACTGGCGCTGACTTCTCAATCATGCGACAAGAACTCGCCGACCGCCTTAGAAAGGTCAAGACACCGTGGACAGTGCCGCACATAAGGAGTGCTGGTGGTCAACTGATGACTCCAACGGGTAAATGCACCACTCGACTTCGCATTGGGGATTCTAGCTTCGTGGCCACTTTCGTCCGGTTGCCAGGCTGATGTAAAGAGCTAATTTTGGGCATTGATTTTCTTCGAGATCATGGCGCTGTTATCAACATCCCTCAACGTATGGTGACGTTTTGCGTACATCCATATGTCCAAGACAGCAGCGACGAACCACGGGGCCGTTTGCGAATAGCCGACGATGTGACGCTCCCACCGAGATCCTGCTGCCTTGTGTCTGTGTCCAGTGGGTGCCCTTCCTATAAAGATGTGATAGTGAAGCACATAGTCGCTCTTTTGCTCACTCAAGGCATTTCTATCGCGAGAGGCATCCTAACGCTTACTGGTGGACAGGCAGAAGTGCTCCTCACAAACTTCAGCAACGAGCGCCGTCAAATCCAGAAAGGTACGGCAATTGCCTACTTCGACGATATAGACCAAGCCGGCGATGGCTGTGCTTTGCAACCGGACGACGCGACAGTCCCTGCCTCGACAACTTTGTCGGTGGACATCTGCTCCACGCTAGCGCCCTCGGATAGGAAGTGCCTGCTTGGACTTATACACCAATTCAAAGACTGCTTTTCACGTACGTCAAAGGTCCAGCGGACACCATTGACCAAGCACCGCATCATTACTGAAGACAACACGCGACCGATTCGGCAGAACCCCTACCGTGTGGCTCCGAAAGAACGCGAGAAGATTCAGAAGCAAGTACAGAAGATGCTCGTGGATGACGTCATACAACCTTTGAAAAGTTCTTGGGCGTTGTTATGCCAGCGAGTCCCCGTCAAACGTCCGTGCCTCGGAAAAAGGCAATCTGGGTCAAGGCCAGCCCGCAGTCCGCCTGACGCGAACATCTCAACGGCGTGAACACGCGCGGCGCCTCTCTCGCCCACGTGCATTGAGTCAGCGGCGCACGTGACAGCGAGCCGGCGTTCTCGTGTCTGGTGGTCTGACGCATGGCGCGGCAACCCCATTGGAAGAATCTGCGCTGACGACCAGCGGCGCTTCTGATTGGACATTTTGGTTGGACCCGGTGTAAATAAAAGAAGCCCTGCGGCGCGTCGCGATCGGAGGTCCTATGAGAGAGGAGTCCCCATGTCGGAGAGCCGACATGTGTGCGAGTCGGCGGTCTTAGGCGAAAGGCTGATCTATGTGTTAGAGAGGAGAGCTCGGCTCTTCGAGTCTCTGTCGGCCCCAGTGCCGAAATTGTAACGCCTCTGTATATATGCTGTACATAAACCTTGTTTAACTCACCGTCGTCTCGTCCGCTCGTCTTATCAGCTCTGCGCAGAAGCAGTCGCGAGCTGATAAACATAAGCTACGCAACAGTGGTGGCAGCGGTGGGATCGGCCGGCGTCAGCGACATCGATGCAGTGAGTGCCTGATGTTTTCCCCTCAGTTCACCACACAGGCATTTGAATCGGAAAACAAACGGAAGCCGCTAATCTGCTACAACTGCAAAAAGGAAGGACACATCGCGAGAAACTGTCAGGAAAAATTTGCCTTCACAACAATCCGAGAATCAGAAAAAAACATGCGGTTGTTGCAGCCGTATCTCCAAGAAATTAGGGTGAATGAGAAAACGTGCCGAGCACTTAGAGACTCAGCGGCAACCATGGACGTTGTCCATCCTTCATTGGTGTCTCCGGATGACTTCACAGGAGAATGCGCGTGGATCAGGCAAGTCGCCGAGGAGCAGAGTGTTCGCTTACCAATCGCCACGGTTGTCATTGAAGGCCCGTTCGGTAAGCTTCGCACCGAAGCGGCTGTGTCTGCCGCGCTGAACGATCGTTTTCCTTATCTTTTCTCCAACAACTCGGAGCAGCTCCTCAAAGAGCAGGGCAAATCGTTCTTCCCCAACTTTGCGTGCATGGCCCTCACGCGATCGCAAGCGCGAAAGCTTTCGCGGAAGCTGGACCTGGTTCCATGCGGTGAACTCTCAAGTGACCTTGTCGCGGGTCGATGGAACCCCAGAAAGGAAAGTTTCCGCATGAGTCATGTGAGCAGTCACGCGAGCGGCCCATCGCCTACACGACCGGCGCGGTTTCCGGAGAAAGGGGAGATGACATGGCGCCATTGAGTCAGAGCGAGAGGGCTGCAACGCTCTCGCCTGTAGCGGAAAGTTGGAGCGAGCTGCCGAGAGTTGATCGAGAGACGCTCATTCGAGAGCAGCGTGAGCATCTCTCGATTGAAGCGCTAGTGGAAAGCCAAATTGAAGCGCTAGTGGAAAGCCAGAAAAACGCGGCAAAAGTGCTGTCGAAGGAGCACTACGAGAAATCGGTGAAGAAGCGTGCTTTTGAAGTAGGGAGTCAGGTAATGCTGCTGCAGCCGTTCAAAAGAACAAGCTTGAGGTTGATTGGGAAGGGCCCGCCAAAGTATTATCGAAGCCTTGCGATACAAATTTTGAAGTGAAATTAGGAAGGCGGCCGGACAAAATTTACAACTTGATGAAACCATACGTTCAACCTCAAGCGGTCGTAAATCTGGTGTTGAATGCTTCAAAGGAAGAGGAAGCAGAAATTTTGAGTTCTAGTGAGGTAATTGAAGGGGGATCGAAAGTAATCCGGGAGCAGATAAACCTAGAGCCTAGCTTAAGTGAAGGAGGACCTGAGAAAGAGGACCTGAGAAAGATTGGTTCCGAGTTTGAAGACGTGTTTTTGGACCGCCCCGGAAACACGAGGGTGATCGAACACGATATCGAGCTAAGCGGTGAGGAGTCAATCAGTAGCAAGCCGTATCGTTGTTCTCCTGTGGAACGTCGCAAGTGTGAGCCGCTCTCGGTGCCGCATAGGTATCGTCGCCTAAAAGTGGCCGGTTACTGAGGTGGAGCATGTTGCTCCACAGCGCAACTTTGACGTTCGCTACAAAAAAAGGAAGGCTAAACGCTAATGCAGACGCATTGAGCCGTGCGTTTAGTTAGTACCTTCTCAACCTTTCGGTTTCTCGCTGGCGATTCGGGGCAAAATTTTGACCTCATCACGACCTGGGCTGAGCGCTCTCGTTCACAGTGATCTAAAGGGGCCAAATTTGTGGTATTCTAATCCGTTACGTTGTTGTACGTGGGAAAAAAATTGAGTTGTCATTTTAAGGGTACTTTTGTCCCACATGTGCCTCTTGATGTAGAGGGAACAAAATTTTGATAAACACGTAGATAGGTATATGTTGTACTATACTTTGTCTGGTGTTCTGTCGGGTGACCGAGGGCACTTGCGTGTGTCGTGTGTTGTCTGTTGTCGATCCGTTTTTGGCAAGTTGCAGAACCATCGACAAGTGCTGAAACCGAAGATGGTCAGAAGAGACGAGTGAAGCTGGTCAGCAAGTTGTGGCGACAAGCCAGTGGAGCTGGGATCCGTCGTCAAAATTGGATGTGTTCCCGGAACAGTCTGGAGCTGTATTCTCCCCATGGCCCTGGAGGCGAACCTGGAGGGACCTGGCGAACGAGCGCACCTGACATCCGAGCCCCGTGGAAGCAGCTCGTCTTTCCGGTGCATTGTCTGGCGGCGGGGGTGCTGTTATGCCAGCGAGTCCCCGTCAAACGTCCGTGCCTCGGAAAAAGGCAATCTGGGTCAAGGCCAGCCCGCAGACCGCCTGACGCGAACATCTCAACGGCGTGAACACGCGCGGCGCCTCTCTCGCCCACGTGCATTGAGTCAGCGGCGCACGTGACAGCGAGCCGGCGTTCTCGTGTCTGGTGGTCTCACGCATGGCGTGGCAACCCCATTGGAAGAATCTGCGCTGACGACCAGCGGCGCTTCTGATTGGACATTTTGGTTGGACCCGGTGTAAATAAAAGAAGCCCTGCGGCGCGTCGCGATCGGAGGTCCTATGAGAGAGGAGTCCCCATGTCGGAGAGCCGTCATGTGTGCGAGTCGGCGGTCTTAGGCGAAAGGCTGATCTATGTGTTAGAGAGGAGAGCTCGGCTCTTCGAGTCTCTGTCGGCCCCAGTGCCGAAATTGTAACGCCTCTGTATACATGCTGTACATAAACCTTGTTTAACTCACCGTCGTCTCGTCCGCTCGTCTTATCAGCTCTGCGCAGAAGCAGTCGCGAGCTGATAAACATACGCTACCAAACGGCTGGTGACCTTCCCGGCGGAGTTGGAAGCAGTGGCGCCATCGGGACCGTGTTGGCGTCGCCGTCTTTCGCAACAGTGGTGGCTTCGGCGGGATCGGTCCGTCGTTCGCAACAGTGGAGGTCAGCGGTAGGATTTCGGAGGCCGTGCTTCGCAACAGCGTCCCCCGTGGTTTTGGTCAAGAAAAAAGACGGCCCCTTGCGTTTCTGTATTGATTATCGCAAGTTGAACCAAGTCACGAAGAAAGACGTCTATCCACTGCCTCACATAGATGATTCACTCGATCGGCTGCGTCATGCGCGCTATTTCTCTTTAATGAACCTCCGCAGCGGCTACTGGCAGATAGAAGTCGACGAGAGAGATCGTGAAAAAACGGCCTTTGTGACGCCTGGTGGCCTTTACGAATTTAAGGTGCTTCTTTTGTGTTGTGCTCGGCGCCAGCCACTTTTCAGCGTCTCATGGACACTGTACTATCGGGCCTGAAGTGGCAAACATGCTTGGTGTATCTGGACGATGTTGTTGTATTCTCAGCTTCATTCGAGGAACATCTCAGCCGTCTATTCACCGTACTCCAAGCCATACGCTCGGCGGGTCTGACTTTAAAAAATAGAAAAATGTCATTTTGGTTTCAACGAACTCAGCTTCCTTGGCCACGTCGTCAGTCACGAGGGTGTTCGACCTGACCCGGCCAAAATAGACGCCATAGCGTAATTTCCTGCACCTTGTGACAAGAAGCTGTGAGACGCTTTTTAAGGCTGTGCGCCTATTACAGGCGATTTATCGAGGACTTTTCGTCTATTGCGGCGCCATTGACATGACTCACACGTGAGGACGTCCCCTTCTTTTGGGGTGAACAGGAGCAAATGGCATTCAATGAACTACGACAACGCCTGCAAACACCTCCAGTCCTGGCGCACTTCGACCAGGACGCCCCTACAGTACTTCACACTGACGCCAGCAATGTAGGTCTAGGTGCCGTTCTGGTGCAGTGGCAAGACGGCTGTGAAAGAGTGATAGCCTACGCCAGCAGAACTCTCTCTCGCACGGAGGAGAACTACTCGACCACCGAGAAGGAGTGTCTCGCCGTGGTGTGGGCAGTCATCAATTTCGTCCGTATTTGTACGGCCGCTCCTTCAAGGTTGTTAGCGACCATCACTCTTTTTTCTGGTTCATTAACCTTGAAGATCCACCTGGTCGTTTGGCGCGCTGGAGCCTAAGGCTTCAAGAGTTTTACGTGACCATCGTCTATAAATCTGGGAAGAGGCACACCGACGCCGACTGTCTCTCACAGGTCGCCAGTGGAAACTGTCGCTCCTGATGACGAAAACATCGACGCGGCATTCTTGGGAGTTGTCAACACGGCCACTATTGCACGAGAGCAGCGCAGTGGCCCTGAGCTGTTACCACTCATTGAATATTTAGAAGGACGACGTAAAGACGTGCCGCGGTTATTCGCTAGAGGACTGCCATCTTTTTGCTTGCGAAACGATGTTCTCTATAAGAAAAACTTCTCACCAACCGGTAACCCGCACTTGCTCGTCGTGCCTGCCTCTCTTCGAAAAGAAATCATGGAAGCGTGCCATGATGAAGCATCTTCTGGTCATCTAGGCTACACCCGAACATTGTGCCGACTACGATGCAAGTACTACTGGCCAAAGTTCCCTGCTGCTGTTAACCATCACGTGCGAACTTGCACCGACTGCCAAAGACGCAAAGCGCCTCCCAGCAATCCAGCTGGTCTTTTACATTCAGTCGAAGCACCAGAAAAGCCGTTCACCCAGATTGGAATGGATTTCCTGGGTCCCTTTCCAACTACCACAACAGGTAACATATGAATTATTGTGGTCACTGATTACCTGTCCCGTTATGCGGAGACTAAAGCTATGCAGCGCGGCACAGCACCAGAAGCAGCTCAATTCTTCATCGAAAACATCGTCCTTCGGCATGGCGCTCCGACAACAGTGATCACAGACAGAGGACCTGCCTTCACCGCAGAGCTTTTGGAGTTGGTTCTCAGGTTCAGCGGTACAGCTCACCGGAGAACAACTGCATACCATCCGCAGACAAACGGACTGACGTAGCGCCTCAATAGGACCCTCACAGACATGATCAGCATGTACGTTGACACGGAGCATAAAAACTGGGATCAGATATTGCCGTATGTGACCTTTGCTTATAACACCGCGCAAGAAACTACTGGAATAACACAGTTAGGTCTGATCTATGGTCGCGAAGTCACGACAACATTGGACGCCATGTTGCCGCATGAGTGTGACGACATCCATGTAGACGCCGAAGAATTCCCTCAGCGTGCCGAAGAAGTCAGACAGCTCGCGCGCGTGCGCATCTGTCATCAGCAGCGTCAAGATGCACAACGCTACGACACCCGACACAAGTTTAAGATCTACACCAGGCGCAAAAGTGTGGGTCTGGATTCCGATACGTCGACGTGGACTGTCTGAGAAACTTCTAAGACGGTACTCTCGTCCATACAGCGTCACGCGACGCTTGAACGACGTGAACTACGAAGTTGTTCCCGACGCTAATTGTAGTTCTAAGCGCCAAAAGCAATTGCCCGAAGTCGTGCGCGTCGTGCATATGAAACCGTATTTATCGAGTTAATTAGCTCCCGGTTGCCGTTTTCATACGCCTGGTAGAGCACCTAAGTTGCGCATCGGGACGATGCTTCTTTCGGAGGGAGGCAAATGTCACGTGCTTGCTCAAGAAAGACGATGGTAGTTGTGCATGTGCCACGAAGGACTACGAAATGGACGAAAAAGAACTCGCTCGCGCGTTCTAATTAAGAAGGTCGACCTGCTTCTGGTGTCTCAATCTCTCCGGCAAGACCTCTGTTTTGACGTCGTGACAATATGACGTTGAACAGCACATATCATGTTATTGGCCCACACCCGACACATATCAACATCAGCTATTTAAGGCTTTCGCGTTGCAACATTGCTTTGTGTTGCATTTTTGAGTTGTTCTTTCTCACTCCACGGGTTTGTTTCATACTTTTGGCTGCAAACACCATTGCTAGTCAAATATCTGTTGTCTTCAGTATCCCCTCCATTTCTTATTGCTGCCAAAAGTGAATGCATTCGTGAAACTCTTGCATTGAATACTACTTCACGAAATGTTATTTACGCTACGGTGCTTATACCCTCTTTCATCTATGCAGGGGCCGTTTCACCCACGGCAGCGAAGGCATTAATGGAAGTCTTACCAACAGCAGGTGAGTGGCAGAACACTTTGCGATGCGGCTTCAGAGGCACGAACATTCAGTGTTCATTGTCTGTTCAGTGTAAGTACTTTGGATCGTGCTTTTTTTTCGTTTCACAAATATTTAAAAAATTCTTGAAAAAAATAAAAAACCGGTGCTTCTGGCTAAAGTAAGTTATATATTGCACAAATAGGACAACTCTGTATAGATTTACCTGTGATAAACGCTGATCACTTGCCAAGACACCCAGTGAAAATTATTCTTTATAATACACCGCAGCACGTGACTGCAGATGTGTGCTTTGCGCGAGAATGTGCAAAGTTTAATGGACGTGCACACTAGGGCACTTCTTTTCGATCAGCGCCATTTAATAAACTGGCATTTCAACACACTCATCTTTTTTTTTCAGGAGAAGTGTAAGTATTACCCGCAAAACGTGCATTCTCCATTTATTTCTAAATTCATTACTGAAATATCACCGAGGCACAGTGCATTCCGCTTTCGCACATCGAAGTATCTGTCAAGCACGGACCAACGTACGAAAACATTTTATTATATCCGTTATTCTGTACATGTGCACCGCACTGCCTCCACAGACACAGAGAGGGGGGGGGAATATAGTGTGTGCTGTGTATGTGGGGGGGGGAATACAAACAATAATTGTGCGCGCGCGCGTGTGCGCGTGTGCGTGTGTGTGTGCGCGTGTGTGTGTGTGTGTGTGCGCGTGCGTGCGTGCGTGTGTGTATGTATGTATGTATGTATGTATGTATGTATGTATGTATGTATGTATGTATGTATGTATGTATGTATGTATGTATGTGTGTGTGTGTGTATGTGTGTGTGTGTGTGTGTGTGTGTGTGTGTGTGTGTGGTGTGTGCGTGCGTGCGTGCGTGCGTGCGTGCGTGTGTGTGTGTGTGTGTGTGTGTGTGTGTGTGTGTGTGTTTTGAGAGATTTAGGTGCACTTTTGATTTTGACAAATCCAAGCGCACGTCTTCTTCTTGTTCACAGGGGAGCATGAATACACTTTTACAGAGGAACACCTTAGCCACTAGACCACCGTGGTGCCTTAGCCACTAGACCACCGTGGCGGGGTCATTTGCTATTATTTGTCATTATTGTTAGTTGACAAATTTGATGACATAGTCATGCACTCTTATTTTCGTCTCCAACATTTATACTTCTTGATAAGGTTCAGCACTACACGTTTTAAAAGTTGTCCCAATATTTTGAAGCTATATCTGAAGACGTAAAGTTCATGTCTAAGGACGTGCACTAAAGTCACTTTGGATCTTACTTTTAGTTTGAAATATTTTACAAACTATCATTTCGCATGGATGCTGTCCAGTGTTTCACGGAGTACTTCATGCTTTTGCAGCCCAGCGGCAGGGTTCCTGCCTGAAGCTGCGGCTTCGTGGTAAGAACTTTCTGGGCTTTTATCGCATGCCTTCGAAAACTTGAGAATTAAGTGTCTAGTATTGCGGACACACTGAATGCATGAGCGTTAAGCACACGTTCTCACGAAAATTAATGTAAATTTTTGTTTCTTTTTTGCAATGCCAAGATATCGTGTATGTGAAAACTGAAACAAAAAAACACGGGTTGTAATTTTGCCTCGCTTCGTGTTGTATTGTATTGTACAACAATCCATTCATTATCGACCTCTTTAATGCAGCTTAATTAATATATCTGTAAATGTAGCCTGCCAAAAGATTAGCGTGCGCTTGAAGCTGTACAATGTTCCTTCTGAACTAACCAAATACATTCAGAATCACGAATTTTAGAGTCCATGCAAGAACAACGTTCTCGCGCAAAAGGGATGACATAAAGTAACCCATGAGTAAAAATATTATCCACGAAACAAAGGCGTACATACCTAAATTCTGATGACATGTATTGGTGCTGTCTCTCTGTTTTTCCGAACAGAAACAAAGAAAAAGATCGCCAATGCTTTCTATCCAACCCCCTTCATCATCGCTGCGTCTTTTTACTCGGCTATTTAATAACCTCGAAGTTGTGTTTGCTCATTCTTCGTGCGTCGTTACACTGTCAATTCTCGCAGGCAAATCAAGGCCATCCTGGCTCTTTTGTTCGCCTTCCTCATCACGCTGCTCGGTGCGCTGTGCTACGCTCTGTTCTCTTTCTTGATAGGTGAGCACATATTGCCGCGCATCGATCAATTGCGGCTTGTGAACGATGCATGACATGCTACGGATGAAACCTTTAGCAGCGCTAAGCACGGCTTTTTCGCGTTACACCGTTCAATGGCAACTTTTAAATTTTGAACTGGTCGAAAGTTTTGTAAGCATTTGTGGTACTGAATTACTCGTGATGTGTTACGAAAGCACTGACACGATTGTAAGGACATCGCTGAAAGGACATATTGCGTTCTCTTTGTGTGGACTGTCAACGATTTCCACCTACCAACAAAGACTTTTTTGAAAGTTGTCGCCACCCTACATCTGCAAAGCGCCGCCACCGTAATAAACATTATCACGACAAATCATCACAGTCCACCATAGGTTTGCGAACGATGTGTCTTTGGCTCATATCGCAGAAATCGCTGTCGGCGTCAACTGAAAGACAATTCACTGATCAGTGTACGCCTGACTGTGAGATGGTGATTGAGCCTACTGAGCTGCCGCTTGTTCATCGGGAGTTGCGGCCTCCCCTTGACGTCAGACTGTAGACGCTAATGCGAAACACCACTCCCACCACATCGAAACGAAAAAAAAAATCGCAGGATATCCACGGAATGATGATTAGTTGGGAGAAGCATCCATCAGCCCGTCCGCGCTTCCATCCGTCCGTTCGTTCTTGCTTCCGTCCGTTCATGCATCCATCTGTGCGACCGTTCATGCATCCCTCCGTCCATCTGTTCGTCTGTCCGTGTGTCCATCCGTACATCTATCGGTGCGTCTGTCTGTGCGTCCGTCCATTCGTCCGTTCGTCCGTGCTTCCTTCCGTCAGTCTGTCCGTGCATCTTTGTCTCACCACGCGTCCATCCAAATGTTTATCTGCTTGTCTGTCCATTCATTCGTCCGTTCATCCATCTAGTAAATATTCCTAGTACCGCCATCTCGCAACTTTTCATCATATATTCATCTCACAGAAATAAATCCAGCTAGAGGACATTCCAAATACTAAACGAGAAGTGGCTGCCTACTACTACTATGACTACTACTACTACATACAGCGCAGACGCACTACCCACGGCTTATGGAGCTTCGCCCCTAAAATGTTTTTAGATGCGAAGCAGCTTTCCGACTAGCCTATATAACTCTGTCCCTCCGTCCACACGGCTACCCTCGCCGCAGGTGTTGGAGCATTGCCAAGTAGCTCACACCCTCCTAGCAGTGCGCAGTTACGTCTCTCTCCCTCGCCAGCCCCGTGCTTGTCGCGTGTCAGCCCTCTCTCACTTCACCTTCTCCCCCACTCGCAACGCTCGAGCCCACTTTTCACATAGGCATCATCTCACCCACGCCACCTCTCTCCATCAGTCGGTGAGAAGAATGGCGAGCCGGCGGGTGCGTGCGCCTCGAGAATCTCACGGCGCCGACAATTTGGACAGGGTGCCGCTGCTTGCCGCAAGATCGCGCCGGCGGTCGGGATGCCATCGCGGCATGCTTCCCGATTGCGTGCGCGTACCTTTCCCGGCTGTCGCCCGCCGTGGTGGTCTAGTAGCTAAGGTACTCGGCTGCTAACCCACAGGTCGCGGGATCGTATCCTAGCTGCGGTGGCTGCATTTCCGGTGGAGGCGGAAATGTTGTAGGCCCGTGTACCCAGATTTGGGTGCACGTTAAAGAACCCCAGGCGGTCGAAATTTCCGGAGCCCTCCACTACGGCGTCTCTCTTAATCATATGGTGGTTTTGGGACGTTAAACCCCACATATCAATCAATCAACCTTTCCCGGCTGTCACCAGCGTTGCGAGGGCTTGCGAAGCCGATAACGTTCGCGAATAGGGACGTCAACAGCGAAGATGCACGAGCAAGGGCAGCTGAACGCAAGCATCGGCAGTTGTAGACCAACGACAATGACCAAGTGCGAGTCAAGAAGACCGATCTCATTCGAGAATACAGACGGCACGCGGGTAACACCGAGGAGATGCAAGCCAAGGAAGCCGAGCGGAAGCGTACTCAGCACTTCCCGCCTCCCGTGTCTTCGCGTTTGTTTCAAACTCGAGTAAACGCTACACCGAGTTTCGCTTCAAACCATTGTTCCAGCACCCGCATCGACACCCGTTTCAGTCTTGTCAGCGTCGTGCGCACCACTGATGCTTTCTATTACATCAGTGCTCTCTTCGGGGAGATGGTGTATAGTTTTAAATGCGAAGCGTTTTTTAGCGAGCTTCGGTGATATTGAGCGTATCTATGTACCTATTCAGCGGCTTACGTTTAGGGGCTCTCGTGGTCACCCCCTTAACTTGGTGTGAATTAAAATTAGCATGGGAGGGTACGGTGGTCTGACAAATATGACGCGCTAGTCAAGACATGAATAATGTCTCAATCCTGTCGCGTACGTCGTCAAACACTTTCCTCCAGACAATGACATACCCACGGGCGGTTATGCGCCGCTTGTATGCGGGTATGCGGGCAATTTTAATGCGTGAGCGTTAAGAAATACCCGACGTCGGTCGCGTAGACCCGAAGAATGCAAAGAATATATGTCAGGGTCCCAGCTGGAGTCGAACCCAAGCATTCGGCGTGGCAATGAAAGATTTTACCGCAGAGCTACGCCATGCCTCGAAACTACTTTTCAAATAGCCGCTATTCTTCGTGAAACGTCAATTGTGGTTGCAGTGCTGCCTACCCAATTTCATAAACATTAGATGTGTACTCCTAATACAGCCGTCACGTCGGGTTAACATCAATTGTAGTTAGTAGCCATGCGCTGAAGTTTAGCAGTGTCCAGGGCCAGCATCCTCGCGAACATGAGCGCTTCATATTAGCTTCTGGCACGTTCCAGTTGGCATCGTTGCGCAAGTGCAAACAACCAGCTATATAAACAGGTGCAACCCTTCAACTTATGTCTGTGCGTGCAACATTTGTACATATATTTAGCGTCATTTCATGACGTGCAGCTCAATAAAAAAATTGCAACACGGTCACCTTCCCTCCCCGTGATTCGCATAACGTCGATTCTCAGGTACGTGAAATCTGCCGACATTTATGTATTAATATTAAAATACATTCAATGCGTTCCCACAGCGCCAGAATACGTTGGTGTAGGGTTCATGACACCAGTGTTATTAGTTAGAGCAACGATTCACTAATGTTTATTATACGTGTAAGTACTCGTCATTACACATAATGTGTGGCTCTGCCTATTGGCGTCATTCATGCTCCACTGCAGCCTAGGTCAAGTGAAGTACGAAGTTAAGCACGGCTGAGGTCTACGTATCAGTTCCTTCTTTGATGTTTATGAACGACATGAGCGTTATCAGAACAAAAACGCTTGAATCGTGTGGCAAATGTGACGAAGTGATTTACAAGCTTTCGTCACACAGATGCACCCAGCATTATTGCTTTTTTATGTCATGTTGAAGGAGTCGAAATAAGCTACTAGGTTTGCTGATACTGCAATTAACACCTGCTTTCATTTGATTATCTGCTTTATACTATTTTCTATATCTATGAAATGTCACGTTTCCTCCCATATTCGTTTTTTTTCTATTTCTCATGTCCAGCGCCACCTGAACCAACGGTGCAAGCTGATACTTCAATGACCGATGAACACACGACGAGTTCTACCGACGAGTCGACCACAGAAGACGTGCCGTCAACTCTGACGTCCACAACAGACACGATACTGCCACCTCCGGCTCCACAACCTAGCCCTAGGCCACCTACTCCTGGACCACCCAGCCCTAGGCCACCTCGCCCTAGCCCTACTAGCCCTAGGCCACCTGCCCCTAGGTCACCTACCCCTGAGCCACTGGATACTTCAATGACCGACGAACAGACGACGAGCTCTACCGACGAGTCGACCACAGAAGACGTGCCGTCAACTCTGACGTCCACAACGGACACGATACTGCCACCGCCGGCTCCACAACCTAGCCCTAGGCCACCTACTCCTGGACCACCCAGCCTAGGCCACCTCACCCTAGCCCTACTAGCCCTAGGCCACCTGCCCCTAGGCCACCTACCCCTGAGCCACTGACGACGCCACGACCACCACCCACTCCAGTTCCACTACCGAGTGTGCCAGCGACTACGCCCTCAACGACACCTCGAACTAAAACATCCCCAGGTATAGCACGCAGTGTAGAAAACACATTGAAGAGCCGTGCAGCACTTTCTAAACATGGCCAGCAAATTTGGCTGACTGTTAAATTATCGGTGGCTCCTGCGAT
The DNA here is from genome assembly GCF_013339725.1 of Rhipicephalus microplus. Taxonomy (NCBI): domain Eukaryota; kingdom Metazoa; phylum Arthropoda; class Arachnida; order Ixodida; family Ixodidae; genus Rhipicephalus; species Rhipicephalus microplus. Next base: position 166,728 of record NW_023611125.1, read on the forward strand.
CATATGTGCTCAACATCGCAACGTGAAGCAGGAAACTTACAACTAAATTTCAAATGCAGTTACGAATTGTTGACTCTTCTCTCTACAAGTGATGCCAAACACCCAAAGTGAACAGCGTAACATGCCGAAAAAACACGGCTGTCGGCTTACATCAGTAGTTGCGTAGTTAAACCGTTGGCTCATGACAGACATTGGCTCGTGACATTGGCTCATGACAGACACGGCAGGGGGGCCCTTTAAATGTACGCAAAAAATATATTTTGCTGTCCACGCCCAGGTGTCTCAAGACCAGCCTTATGTTGTGAGGAAAATTATTGTCTCTACTGGACCGTATTCACTTTTAACGAATTGAGAGAAAAGGACGATTCTGGCAATTTAATCAGACAAGACCATTCGCAGCATTGGATCTCAAACGTTTTTGTGTATTAGTGCGAAAAGCATGCGTCCACAAAATATTCTTACGTTGTAATATCGACGCCGCTTTTTGAGGAAAGAAAACGCTTTGTCACTTAGTCCAAAGATATGCTCAATATTTATTCAAATAGAGGTTTGACCAACGCTTTCTATCTTTCTTGTGCTTCCTGGAACACCAGCGCCTGCACCTACACCACTCACTGCAGCTCCAGCGCACCCTAGTACTTCTCCAAGCACTACCCCAGCTCCACCGTTGAGTCCTACCCGAGCGCCTACGACTGCACCAACCAGTCCAGCTCCAGGGACCTCCAGTGGTAATGCAAAAGCCACTCTAGCTCCACGGCAACCTTGCAGTGCTTCTGTCCCTCCTGCGCCACCAACCGCGCGTACAGTGAGGTTGGAAAGAAACGTGCTCTCTACATTATTTGCTGTATCGTGTTTCTTTTGAAGCGGCTGTAGCTTGTATTTCAATAGGAGGTCAGTAGAGTCATCTATGACAAAATAGAAAAGGATTTAGCATTTTTCTATTGCCACCAAGGTCAGAGCGTTATGAAACAGTGCGCCACTTAGCTCTTGTTCTTTTTTTCATCGACCATGCATGCGCGATGAGCATTTCCATGAATTAGAAAAGAGAACGACAGTGCTATGCGAAGCAAACCTAGCCGATATTGTTCCTAGTAGACTCGACAAGCGACTAATGTTTAGTTGATGAAGTTTAATTAATGAAAAAAGTTACATTCGCAACTCCACTAGTACTCACATAATTATCAAAATGCTAATGAGGCATGCGTATATAGGCATATTGAAATGGCGTATAACCCTATTTTCCACAACGTACAAATTTCTGTCCATTTTCCTCCCGGCTGACAAAAGAGGGCGTTAAATTCAAAGAGTAACGGTAATTCGGGGACTTTGATTGTTTGCCAACAATTTACTTGAATATGATGTCGTTCACGGAACAGCAAGAAGTAGCAGAGAGCAGGACTCGACGCACGTACATTTTCTGTTTAGTTCTGGCCGCATTTCTCCTACTGAGTTCAAAAGTACAAAATCTAACGTCACAACCTCTGCAGCACAATTCCGGGATATGGAGGGGTCATGCCTATTCAGCGCAGTCCAGAGAGTACTATCGCGGTGCCAAGGTGACTGTCTGTTAAAATGTCTCTACGTAGCGTCTGTTCATGTAATACAAATGTAGCGACTTTTTTTTAGTTATACAAAGCGTCGGCCACACTTAGAAACGTTGCCTTCGAGTTATCTAGTCAAGTGCGTATCGCTTTCCACTGCTCGCAATTTCTCTATTAATCCCACAACGAAGACATGGGATGTCCATGCACACCCATTGTTAACTACGATGTCATCGCTACATTTGATTACGATGGCCGTCGAAAGAGTGTCCGAACACTGGTCATCTTCCCTCCTGTAAAAGTGCGACGAGAAATATGTGTTTTGTTTTTAGTACAGCGTCGTGCAACTATTGCTTCACTCTCGGGTATATATCACCACGTTCGAAGTTCTGCTTCTTTATAGCCGTCCAATCATCGGTTAAGCACTGTACTTTCACGCCCCTACAGCGCCACCAGGGCCGGCAATACGACCCATGGGCGAGACTCCGCTTTTCTGCACGTTCGGCGCGCACAAGCAAGACTACGACCTGGTGGACACCAGCTCCTGCGACTACGCCTTCATTCCGTTCTACGTTCATGGTGGGGACACCTTCACCAATGACAGCAGCAGGCTCACGAGGAAGTTGCTGAACAGAGCAGTTGCATCGACGAAGACTGCCTTCGCCATCAGCATTCCCCATGCGCAAGTTCTCTCTACTCTGCCCGCTAATTACAACGCTCCCCCTTTCAAATGTCGTAATTGAAGGTGGCACACAAGGCGTAGAAAAGAAGAACGATAAAAAAGAACGCAAACACATCAGAGTGTTTTAATGCGCTTCGAGTGTGTTGTTCTTTCTGCTCCGTTATTATTTTCAGTGTCTACGCTTGTTATTGGCATATTACCAGCTCGTACACAAAGACACCCTTCCGAACCTCCAGATGCATTCAGAAAAGTCCCTTTCCGCGAGCAAAAGTTGAGGTGAAGATGCGTGTTGAGCAGTGTTGAGCAGAGTGGTTTAACTCCCACAATGCGAATCTTAGTGGCGAAGCCGGCAGCGTGCGCTGGTGTTTTCCACGGCAAAAAATTTACTCGTTCCTGCTTTACTCATCAACGCACAATTACATCATAGATATTATAAATATCTATCAAGAACTGATGTCCCGAATAGATTACGGTGGAGATGCGCATCTCTGTCTCTAGTTTTAGATAAGAGAGTTGAACGCCTCGACGAACTTCATCTGGGATTCTAACGCTGCTGCTAAGCCAAACATAATGATCGAGGCAGTAACGATGAACCTTAAGCTCATAGCATGCACAGTGAGGACCGTTGTCGAGTTTAGCAATTTTCCACAATTTTCTTGCACGTGTCCGTTTGTGATGACCATTACCGCGACACAAGCCGACAAGACGAGACATTTAAGGACTCTGTCGATACCCTAGCGATTTATCCCCTAAAAGTAAACTTTTTTTATTATGGAAAGCTGACATCTCGGGGCGTGTCGCGCGGCCCATTATTCAATATACAAGGTGTTCCAGCTATTTTTGATCAGTGTGGCCGTAGATATTCATATACATCACCGTTAAAGCATGGTCGTCTCCGAAAACAGTTCAATATAAAGAATAATTCGACTTGGCCGAATTCGCTGCAGTTGAGTTGGAATGCATACTGTGTATTTTGCTGCCGGCGTCTAAAATATAAATTTATTAACTTTCGTCAGATGAGTACTTCTGCAGTCTTCTCCGACTCTTTCTTTCTCGAGACGTGACTTGCACGTCCTTTCTCACCTCATTATAGTTACGCTTAGGGCATCAGCGTGATGATCGACTTTGCTTTCTCTGAATTGGGATAATATAATGTAGTTTACGTGCAGTTTTGAATGCATCTCCTTGGCCAATTTCGCAGGGCATTTAAAATTAGTATTATGTTTCCGTTTATCTCTGATCACATGCATTATGTTCCTTCCCACGGAGAGTTGTTTAACTGCTTTTATGCTACCGCCTTTTTAACTGCTGCTTCAAAATCTTCAACTCCTTTAGGTTCGTATATCAAAAAGTCCATTTTCTGACATACGATCAGTGTAACATGAGATCTTTTTGACAGCTCTGAAAGTTATGTTGTCCCTTGTGGTTGTTAGTTTAATATGCAATCACTTCTTTATTATTCTGAAGTTTTTTAGGGAAAGCTTGGTCAATTCTTTTGGCATTCTCACTTCTACGTTGACTGCATGCATGCTTCAATCGTCCTTCATACCATCTCCTACCTTCATTTTCTTCTTGGGTTAATACCTCCGCTCACCTAATTGCTGGTGGATTTCTTCTATAATCTAATGATGGTCATTACCTCATGCTTCAGGAATCGCGCCGCTGCACTGGCGGATGTGACCAGCACAACGGGCCAGTCTACGCTCGAAGAATACTGGACTTTAAAAAACGTGTTTCATTACGGCGTCTTGGACATAGGCGTTCAAGACCACGAGCTTAGCGAAAGAGATAAAATACTCAAGGAGGCTTTCGACCTGCTCAAGGTTAGTGCATCTCACGAGAACCCGAATTCGCGAGAACGATCTCACGCTTTAGAAAACTATTACACATACTTGAGCCGCAACATCAATACGTAAGTATTAGGTACTGCGTTTTCTTAAAAAAATGTATAGATACGTATTTCTGACAACCACAGCTTTTATTACGCTACGCTTACAATGCGACGCATGAACGAAAAAGCGGGTGTTTCCTACGCTTCACTAAAACGGCCTGTGCTGGCACTTACCAGCGACAATGTGTTTCAAAAGAACTTCAGTTTTTTTTTTAAATTACTGCCAGATGGCGCCATATCTCACGCAGCGCCACCAGAAAGAAGGTTATCGTCTTTCGACGATATTTGTGGTGAAGCACGAAGATACGTGATCAATATTTTCCTAAAGAAGATATAAAATGAGACAGTGAGTCAATTTTTTGGGATCTAAGTTGTTTTAAGTCTCTACTTCTGTCATTTCGCTATTAGAGGTTTATTAGTAGGTGATAAAAATAAAGTCTATATTGTTTTTTTAAGCTTCGCGTGGAGATCAGCTGTACATGTAACTCAGCTGAGTTTTCAATCGCGTTTATTTAATTTTATTTTATCCTGCATAAGTGCACAACGTCGAATAATCTGAAGTTTATAAGACTGAACGAATATGTTCTGGGTTTTTTTTTTTTTTTTTTGTTCGAGCTCCACTAGCATGAATATGCGACTCAGTTTCATCTAACCTCGCTGATCGTAACGCGAAAGGAGCGTTAAGGAGGAAGAAAAAATTTCTCCCGACACTGTGCTAACCGTCTTAAAACGCAGACAGCCCCAAAACTTCAAGTAAAAGATACTTGTTAAGCGAGGGGGAAAAGCACAAGAACACAATATACCAACTCACCACGAAATATTTCACTTTCCCGGCGCCTTAAAGATGGTAGGAGTATTTAGCGGTGACATATTTTCTATCTCTACACTATTTTCTATTTGAACCAAAGACTAAACACTGCAAACTTTCCAAAGTTTTACTCGGTAAATACAGCCAAAACACAAATATATCAAACCTTTGAAGTCTGTGACATCACAGTGAAGCTTCACGTAAGGGCGCTGAAGTTCGAGCGCGAAATGCAACAATGAAATTTAGATGACCTTTATTTTCTCTCTCGAACAACAAACCCTTAAAATCCCGATTTTGAGGTTGTTAAGAGTTTAATTGTATTAAGGGTTACAGCACAAGCATGAAAGTGCTAGAAAAAAGTGAGTAGAAGGCGAGAAATGAAAGGCAAAGAGGACAACACGGGCGTTGTGTTGTCCTCCTTGCCTTCCATTCCTCGCCCTTCGTTCATTTTTCTTCTAGAAATTTCGCGCTTGCGCTGCAACCTTTAATACAATAGAATTTAAACAACTAGCCGAAATAGCCGATCTTGTTAAGAGTTCCATGTCAAGTAATCTACCCAACACACTCATCAAGAGTATCTCAAATTGTCAATGGCACACTGACACTTAGAATAAGACGCTCAAATAGCAAAGCGAAATCCAAAAATTACGCAGCACGGTTTTTATTAACTGCAGTCAATCTGCCTGACTGTCGAGACCCTATATTTATTTGAAATTGGTTCTATTCTCCAAACGAAGTGCGCATTTAGGTGATGTAGAATTCATATACAAGTAGAGAAAAAAACAAACAAATAAATAAATAAATAAAGAAAATAAGTAAATAAATAAATAAAATAAATGAATATAAGCATTTTCTTCATGTTTTCTACAGGCAATCCGGACCGAACAAGAAAAGCTGAAGGCCGCCAATCCAAGGCAGAAAAAACCCACTCGTGGATTTGTAGTCGCAGGCTTCTATCTCTGGCAAGTCACCAAGACCCCCGTGCTGCGCTCATTCGCCACCAGCATGTCGTAAGCGTCCACCAACGACTGCTTCTCATAGCGTGCTTCTGTGTCGTACAAAGAGCCATTCACGCCACCAATCGCCTAAGCACCGGTAGCCAGTTTGGTACACGCTGACCAGTAACAAATACAAAGCTTCGGCAGCACATGATGGCTGGAAAGAAATGCGTGCAGCACGACACACTGCTTTCTGCCCGCTCTGACGTGCAAGTCATCAAAACAAATGCAATATAGTTTTTGATTTTACCATAGAAGACTATTACCTTTCTATTACCATCAGGCTACAACCAGTTGAAAATAAATGCGAAAGCGCAAATAATGTGAATGCCATACGGCTTACGTTTCTGTTCACTCACACTGTACAATAAATTGGCATAGTAGCTGTTTGATCTCCGGCATGTACTGTTGCATGTTAAGAGGCGTGGACAGAGATCCAAATCAGTGCTTCGTGCATAGCAGATCTCGCATTGCTATTTCTAGAATATTTATTCTCAATATTTCATGCGTAGCAAACAGACTTTTACCAGAACGCAGCCGCATCAGTTGCTCTTTATTACTTATAGGGATTAACCAGAAATTACCAGAAATGACCTATGAAACGCTTGAAAAACATCTGTCACCCAAGAACTGTCCCTTCTCGAACAAAAAAAAATCCCACCGATGTGACACCCGTACAATAATTGTGGCTTTTTACGTTCCAAAATTACCATGTGATGAAGGGTCTCCTAGTGCAGGGCTTCGGTAATTTTTGCCACGCAGGATACTTTAACGTGCACCTAAATTGAAGTACGTGGATCTCAAGCACTTCCGCCTCCACCAAAAAGAGGTTCCCTACGGTTGTGTAGCGTTTACGGGGCTTGGAATCTGAGGTGAAGACCACCGGTTTCATCCCGGCCAAGGCAGTCGGACATAAAAAACACTAAAGTCAACTAATAAGTCGACGTTGATTGTTGGAATGGTGGTCCAGAAGCCTAGTAGTGTTACTTTTGGGCCAAGTAAGGGCCAATTTCAAAATAAAATCATGTTTTAGTGTTCCGCATTGGGTTAGTGCACTTCAAATTACCCGCCTCAAGATGCGGACCGACCGGACCGTCTGATGCCACTGTTGCCATGCACAATGTTGCCCGGCTTTACTGCGCTAGTAGCAGCAGACTGAAAGCAGCGGGAGCCGCAGCAGTAATCACGGCCATTGGTCAATTTCCCGCCATTGGCTTGGAGATTGTAGACGCTTTTGTTTCAACTGAACCCCGTAGATGGCACTGCCTGTCCCGTGTAATACGAGGCACCACCTGTCCCGTGTAACACGAGGCACCACCTGTCCCGTGTAACCACGCGAAAATTGAATTTTTGATCCATTCCCCATAATAACGTCTGACGATTATTTTTTTGCAATAATCGAACAGAAACGAACAAGCAGCATTTTATTGAGTCTCTTAATGCGCGGAACGCTCTTTGCTTAGTACAGTTAGATTGATTACTAGTGACTGATTGTAGGCTGTCTATCTGATGTCATCGGGATCATTTTGAAAATGTCCTACTGCGGCACTTGTGCTATTGCGCATTTACGTTAATTTCTCGGTAAGTAGGGCACTGTTGCTGATAATATTGTCGTCTTTGATGTTGTCATAGATTCAGCTTTCAGTCTGACGTAAATTGTTGTTGTTTGACTTCAGTGCGCCTTTAAATGGAGGCGAAACGCTAGAAGCCTGTGAACGGTGCGATGTCAGGGCACGTTAAAGAACACCAGATGGTCCAAATTTCCAGTGCTCTCGACTATGGCGCACCTCATAATTATATCGTGGTTCTTGGGGCGTACAAGCTCCATATTATTAAATTTTGGATAACTACGTCCCCATCTTCATTTGTTCCAGCGCCTTTCTTGCGGACGCCGTCATTATCGTGACGCATTTGACAGTTGACGAACACGAAGCGCACCTCGAGTGCTTTATCACAGGAGGAGCGCCTTACGAGATCACCAGTAAGAACCAGAATCTTTATGGCATGGTGAGTGCGAGAATCGTTTTACCTCGTACGCGCTTACCTCATTTCTTTTTCGCGCTATTCGAAGGATTCATTCTTTCAACTTCACTGAGCGTTGCTCAAAGCGTGTTTTAGCAAATTGCAACGCTGTTTTTTTTTCGTGAGATGCTGAGTGCCTCTGATTAGACGAGCAAATATCTTTACGTATGCTATAAGCAGTTCATAGGCGAATGTTATGCCATTTATATGTCCCGTTACGTATGCAGAGGCAAGGAGATATTCGTCTAATATTGCTACAGTGGCCCAACTTGCATGGACTTTTCGGCGAGGAGCTTCCTGCATCTATCTCAACCGCTAGGCAGTTATGTCATTATGGTTGCGTCACCAACCCTTTCCTAAATTGAATGTGCGTGCCAGAATTTGCGTTATCTGATGGGCAAGTGGGAAAAATATCAATGGCACGTCTTGTGATGTGAACGATGGGACATATATTTACTTTCGCATGATTGACATAAATTAAGTATTCAAAGGAACAGACCCAGAACCCAAATTTGTATAACCTCACTAACGGAAAGATTGTATTAGTGGCTAAAAGAAACCCCCCTTTTCACATTAAAGGCTGATTGGCATTTTCATTTTTCAGTAAAGCCGCTTTTCGTGCCTCTCGTGCAAAAAAAAAGCGAAAATGCAAATCGTAATGACCACGCGACATTTTACTCCCGCACAAATTTAATGGTCTCAATAACAGTATTCATATACAGTACCCCATTTTGTATTGAAATCTTTTTTTAACTAATATGTGTCAATAATCCTTCATTTGTAGTGAGCATAACAGACGCGCCTTCTTCACTTGCCGTACGATCTGTTGCTCATGTATGGTAACACATGGCCTCCGCGATCAGCTGCGGAAATGAGCGTACCGCGGAGGCTAACGGTAGCATGTAACTTATCTGGGACGCAAGCGCCACTCGTAGACAAGTTGGATATGTGCAATGAGCACCTGACCCGCGAGGAGGGAAAAGAAATTTACGTGACAAGCAGTGAGAAAATTTATTCAAACGAAAGTACTATGTCGAGCATAATAAACAGTTTGCAAGGAGAGCTATCTGAATTGCTGTCAATTCTCAGTGTTGCTGTAAGAGGCTTCTCAGGTCGAAAATTTCTTCTTGCAAAATATCCACGTCATTTTGTAATCGACCATTGCAAGTTTATCCACTAATGAGAAGAACCTGTTTGTTGCACCGTAAAACATGGGTAGAGTGTAATCAGTTCTTAATCTCTTTAAGTCGTTCATACTGACTTTGTGTACAAATTATCTTGCATGGCGCGACATTCGTGTATTGCAAAATGTAGAAACGAAAGTTTATCTCGTCTTCAATCAGCGGCACTTCAGTTTTTTCTGCAGTCTAGAAGACAGACGGCCCCAGTAGCGACGGCGCTGTTACGTTGCGGCGCCCCTTAGTATGAACTAGTTTCTGATAAATTCCCCGGAAGGAGTACATGACAGTACTTAGACAAAGTGTTCTGAGTTCAGCAAATACGATGGCCCTGAGTATACTACGGTAAACATGAGTCATTCAGTGTTGGCCGCAGCAGGTGGCGCCAGGATTACCTGAACGGGGGACACCCATGACGAGCGAGATCAATCAGGGGTTGATTGATTGATATGAGGGGTTTAACGTCCCAAAACCACTATATGATTATGAGAGACGCCGTAGTGGAGGGCTCCGGAAATTTCGACCACCTGGGGTTCTTTCACGTGCACCCAGATCAATCAGGGGATCAAGGTGGGGAACATAGCCATTGTGTTATGACAATGTTCCCTCTTGTGTGGGAAGGGGTAACATGGTGGAAGGCAAAAATTTGGGGAAGGTTGCTTCAGCCCCCCATGCTCACCCCTGGTGCAGCCCCTGGTTAGCCGCTCCATATATTTCGGGGTGTATCTGCATGCTATCGTGCGCCACATTGACACAGTAGCACAGTGGTTACAATGCTGGCCTGCTCACTCGAGGGTAACGGATTCGACCTCGGCCGTTGCTGTCATGCTTCGATGGAGGAGGTATTAGAGGTACATCCGGCGAGAGATTTTCGGAGCCCTTCACGACGGCGTGCCGTATAGCCACATCATGGTTTACAATTATATGCATGCCATCTCATATCCGCACATAATGACACCCGGCTTCTCCCCTGTAACAAGATAATACAACTACGCACCGGAGTTATGGAAAGCGAAGAGACGACGTAGTGGTGAGCCATAAGTGTTCGTAAGATGACCACGTGTCAATGTATCATTTTTTTTTTTTAGTGAAGACGTGTCCTTTTACGAAAATGACATGCTTGCCATATTTGAGTTTGTAAGGGTCCGGTGCATTTCTATGTTCAATTTCTTTTTCGTTATTTCTACTGTTCGTGTTTCATTTAAGCTGCTCATGGCTGTATTTTTTGTCGGTTTAAATAGACACTGTCAAGATCACTCTCAACACAATAAGTTAAACTATCAGTATCCCTCAGTCTCACTACAGCCTTCTTCATCGTCACAACTACGTGATAAGGCACAGCAGACCTTAAGCATTGGTAATTTAAAGTAACAGCCGGACACAATGTGCGCCACCTGTGGTATTTTCTCGAAAAAAAAGGCTCTATGTTGCTCTAGGGCCTCGGTAGAACTATTGGCAAATACTAGAACAGCACATGACCGAAAATAACATTTCCCTGCATTACAAGGCGGAATAATTCAAGTAAGAAGTGCAAAAAAGGGCGAAGTGCAAGTCATTCTCACTCATGCAAAAAAAAAATGCTTCACGTGACCGACAACCACGCAAGAATTGTTTTTAAGTAAAGCGAGCAAAGAGTAAGAAAAGACATGTCAGAAGGTCGCCCTCGAACGTGGGCAGTTTTAATTGTGCTGTAGGTGTTGAATACTAAAGGATGATTTTATTTAAACTGTGCTACGTTTATCAAGGGCCGTTTCAATAGTCCACATCGGCTTATTGTCTTGTGTGTTCCTTTAAACTGATTCTTGAGAACCCTTTTTCCCCTCTTTCGATACTCACAGGTGGAGATTATGAGAGAAATGAGCACACAGCCGTGGACCATTAACGTCACCTTACTCATTTCTGTTTCTCTGTGCACACGCGTATACATGGCGGCCACTGCGTTCACGCCTGGCAAAGAACTGGACGCAAAGTGCGTTGATCACCTGCGCCGGCCCAACACAACCGCTGCGGTGAGTGAACACATAGGATAGAGGACAAGGTTCTGTTGCTATGTAGCCAATTCAATAACGCTATAGAACACAAAATAGTATTTTCTGTTTACCTAACTTGAGCATTCCTGTCGTCCTACCGTAGGCGCTCGGTTATACTCACGCCGACCCACGCCTACTTCAAAGCAGCAACGTTTATACGCCAACTCAATATTTACTGTTCAAAGGCGTGAATTACGGTAGAAATGAGGCGGTGCCGTCCCCCATCCCCCAACTCCGAAAACTATTTCCCCAGAATTTCAGAGAAAAAAATATACTCTGTGTGTAACCTATTTCAATAAAAGATTCCTTGCTGTACTGACATCACCAATATCTCATACTTGAAGATGCGAGATATATTGGTGTTAAAGTGCATTTGCACCAAGTTCGAAGAAACCATTCGTATGCAGACAAACTCGGGAGTCGGCTCACTCATACTCAGATTGAGCCATGAGTCTGAGTCCTGCTGAGTTATATTTTGAAGAGTTTGAGTCCGAGCGAGTCCGACTGGGAAAATGAACGAGTCAAGACGCGTGATAGTTCGGTGGATGAGAGTCTGACTGAGTTCTGAGGACAAAATATATTTTATGAGTGAGCTCCACACGTTGTGGCGACCTACGGTGTTTTCGGTGAGTCGCGACTCGCGACACATGTAGCGCTCTTTGGAATGTCGCGCTTCGCAGGACGCTCCAAGGAAAGTTGACGCATATAGAAATAAGGGGCCCCTTAACAATTTTTAGTACCGTCAGAAAACGCTGCCGATAGATTGTAGACGAAGCACGTGATCTATTCTGTTGCAGTACGTGGCCCGGAATGTACAGTTCGTAGGATCAATAGGATCTGAACGGCGCAGTAGAACATAAGAATTAGGACGTTTTTTTTTAATTGAACTTATCTTGTTGTATACGTTGTGTAACATCTTTTTGCAACGTCTAAAATAAATATCGTCGAAATAACGAGGTATACCAATACTTCCAATATAGTACCGACAGGTCTAAGTTATTAACAAGCTTCTTGCATAGAGTCAAGATTATTTCAGTATTTATTATTTACCTCGCACCACACCTCACTAAATACCGCACTAAAGGGCCCTTTAAGGTAATGCACGCGAACTAAACCCAAGTTGCCAACAGGGAGCTCACCCTCTAGACACCGCGAAACAGGGCTAGTTCGCGGTTCCCGAATGTTCAGGGATTGTTGACGGAAAACAAAGGAAGAAGGAAAGCAGTCTAAATATCGCGAAGGCTAAAGTTATTCTACGAGACCTAAAGTGTAGAAAAATAACCTATACATTTAGAACGTGTGTACTGCATTCAAGTGAACAAGATGTTTAACCGAAACAAAGATTGAACTTTCCGGCTGATAGGCACCATCTATGTTACAATGGTGCTACTCAAAAAATCCATTCATCCAAAAAGCAGCGAGACGTACACTATCAGGAAGCTCACCGCATACTTGCAAGAACTATACACAATGCTACATGCACGATTCGCTACACTCGTGACGAATTTAGTCGGCAGGTCATTCCAAGACCGAAGCACACATCTGTATTTCGGGATGGATACATACGTGATATCAATATTTTACATTTTTACGTGGCCAGTTCATTAGCTGTGTAGCCACTGCCCTGCGGAAGCCACTTCCGAATATCTTGGAGCCTTCCAGATTATTTTAAAATGTTCTGATAAGCTTGAGCACGCCTCATGAACAATGAAGTTCAGTAACTAACGCGGCCACCGATTATAATGCTGGAATATTCGAGGCCGATCGTACACTACATGCCGACGTGCCTTACGGAAAATCACCATACTGACGGCCGACCCTTCTGTTAAACGCTATCAGTCTACGGGGTGAAATTTTTTGTACTTCATGAGCCCCAATTCTCCCAGTGAAAAGTGTCGTCTTTAACAGCCCAAGAGGCGATATCTTCCCCGTTGCGACCACGTGCCAATGACCGCGCGCGTGCGCGCGTGTGTGTGCGTGTGAGTGTGTGTGTGTGTGCGCGCGCGTGTGTGTGTGTGTGTGTGAGTGCGTGTGTGTGTGAGTGTGTGAGTGTGTGTGAGTGTGTGAGTGTGAGTGCGTGCGCGTGCATACGTGTACGTGTGCGTGTGTGAGAGTGCGTGCGTGTGCGTACGTGTACGTGTGTGTGCGTGCAGGCGCGTACGTGTGCGCGTACGTGTGCGTGTGCGTGTGCGCGTGTGCGTGCGGGCGCGTACGTGTGCGTGTGCGTGTGCGTGTGTGTGCGTGTGCGTGCGTGTGTGTGTGCGTGTGCGTGTGCGTGTGTGTGTGTGTGTGTGTGTGTGTGTGTGTGTGTGTGTGTGTGTGTGTGTGCGCGCGAAAGTAGTTTCTTGTACAGCCCCTACTCCCCCCTCCTCCTTTGGGTCTGCCACTCTAAGCGTCCCTTGCTTTCGTGCCTTCAGTCAATTACTTCAGTGTATTAATGCACATTACTCTACTAGAGAACATCCACACTCTCACTTTTGTCTTTCAGTGTGTCACTCGTGTCTTTAATGTTCCTAATTCACTAAATGTCACTACTTGGCCTCCATTTCACAGTTCTGCAGTGACCCAATGGCACTGTATGCGAACGCCAAAGTTATCAAACCGGGCCACTACACGGGCATTTCGATTTCTCCAGGAAATCGGCAGCTGGTGTCGACGTACGAAACAAACGAAACAGTCAGTGAAAAGGTACAAATGAAATGGTCATTCTCAGTAAATCTTTTCTTCTATTGAATCTTCTGCGTAGCAATATCCAGCTAACGAATGAAAGCAAAAGCATAACAAGCAATGTGAACGTCACAAGCCGAAGAAAGAGACGCAATGGAATACTTTACACCAACAATAGGGCTCTAAGAATTGTGTGTCTTTTTTTTTCTGTCAGACAGTCACTTTTTACGCAACGTGATTTTTGCTGCAGATTAACCATTCCTGCACCGCGACGTTTTGGCTAAGACTATGAAGTTGGGCGTGTTGGTAAGACCTAATAAATGACGTAGAGCGTAAAATATGTGAGACACAGGACACCTTTGTCTCTTGTCTTGTCTTGTCTTGTGTTTCACACATTTGACGCGCTACATCATTAGTTTTGGCTAAGCTTACGCACCACACTTCTCTACGGCTCGTAATAAAGTCTCACGTAATATCAAGGTAGGACGCTTTTTCTAGTTCTGGCAATGAATGGTTTCATTGCGATAGCAATTATGTGGACACTCGAGGAGCCTTTTGCCGTCGCCGTTATGTTCCGTATAAGGTTCAATTTGATAGCATCACCTGTGCGTCGTATGTTCTACGTGCGAGTGAAAGCTCGCGAAGGGTGTAGACTGGCGTTGCCCAAGCAGCGATGAAACAAGCCGGCCAGCTACGAGTCGCGAAGGAGCATGAAAAAGTACGAGTGGGAGATGCTTCGCTGAGGCAGCAACTGTGAAAATTGATTCCGAGCGCACGCGCTATCTCGAGAGACATGTTTTCGTAGCCTTGCACATGCTGTGTGTCACCGCGTACTTGAAAGTGAGACTACAGACTGGAGGTAAACAACTTCTCATCTGAGAGCAGCCATATTCCCTTGCTCCAGCGTTTTGTAGAGTTATGCAAGAACGGACCCCGAAAGAGTGAGGTGCTCGCCTTGTTTTGTATATCATTGCTATCTCTTGCTATCGCAATCATTGCT